>PVJN01028661.1:0-27036 GCA_004026805.1 Lasiurus borealis
TCATTCCTCAAATTGACAGATGGAGTAGAGAACCTTTATGCGGGGGTTTCCCCCTTAACCAAAGAGCAAGGTAAGAGGTAATGATGGGCTGAAAAAGAATTCATATGTAGGTTTCTTGACAGGGCAAAAGATGACAAAATAAGTGTCCATTGGCTTTAACAAACCAAATGGAAACAGATTCCAGAAAGAACATGGGGCCACCTGGTGTCATCTTCAACTTACCTGGGACAGGATAATTTTGAATCTTCACGAATCTTGAAAGTAATCCCACAAATTATATACTATTTAATCCACCCCATCCAGGAAATGAGTTCAGGAAATACAGGACACAGGGAGCCAACCATCTGCCTCCAAATCCAGCTTCACCATCCTCATTTTGTGCATTACCCCAATTACCCCAGTTTGAGATGGGGCTAGTAGAGGAAAGAAGGTATCCATCCACTTGTCTCTGAATCAGTACCATCAGTTACATGTATGAAGTGCCCTGGACAAGGCCTGGCATGTTGTGAACAATCAATAGCAAGTACTATTACTCTAAAACTATATGAATGTAAAATGGCTTAAAGACAAATTAATTTTGCCGTAATCAATTTGGCTCAGTGGATAGAGCGTCGGCATTCGGACTCAAGGATCCCAGGTTTGATTCCAGTCAAAGACACGTACCTTGGTTGTGGGCACATTCCCAGTAGGAGATGTGCAAGAGGCAGCTGATGGATGTTTCTCTCCCATCGATGTTTCTAACTCTCTATCCCTCTTCCTCCCTTTCTGTAACAAATCAATAAAATATACATTTTTTAAAAGAAAAATTAATTTTTTTCAAGGATATGTAAGTTATTAAAAAAGCCAATTTACTTTCTTAAGGTAATAACATAAATTAAAGCCTCAAAAAATATATTAGTGTGATTTCAGGTTAGTAACTAAATGTCAATGGCAAAAACCATACCCAATGATATTTAAATCTATAATCCAGCCAAATTTAAGTTAGCAATAAATGAAATCCAGTTCCCTTGCTCTGAGCCCCCGATATTTCTCCTGCAGACACAATATATGCCAACCAATGAACTTTTTAGTCTACTACTTGAAGTCTCTGACTTTCCAAATACCACAACTCAACACGTAATTGGAGCACAATAGGGACAAATGTGAATATTTTCTATCTAAATACCCCTTCGAAGTACAATATATAAATATTAACTCCCTCGCTGGAGTACAGCTCCTAAGAACATGAGTTCTTATGCTCCCTTTTTTCTACATAATATCGTCTATTCTTCCTCCGAAGCACTGTAAAACGGACACCACAGAGCACTCATCAGCACTGTTGTACAATACCACCAGAGCCCAGAAAACAGAAGTGAAGTAGAGGTGAAAAGAGAAAATGAAGACTATAAAATCTCTGTGGCTCACAAAGTTTATATTAGAAAGTCAAGAACTAGTAAATGAGCAATGTGCAAAATAATCTATATTTTCTTTTCTTCATAAGCCACAAGAATAAAGAAATATCACTTGACTAGTATTTTGTGATCTAAAGAATATTAAAGTATAACCTAGTGACTCACCATTAAAATTATTCCTGATGGTTTTAATAAATACTGCCCAAATTAAAGGATTTTTGGAAATGATGCTACCTGATTTTTTTAAAAGAAGAAACAAACTTAATTTTACAGAAGGATTGAAATACAAAATAGAATGAGCCCATATCGTGGTTTTAGTATGCGAGACAATCTCATAGTTGAAATCCTTCCAGATGAAAGGGAAATCAATTTCAAAATTCTATCATCTCTTTTTAAACTTGTTGAAACGTTTGAGGACTCAAATATCAGAATGCTTTAAAATTAGATTGTGAGGTAACGCTCCTGGAGTGTAATTTTTCAACTTTTTGGCATATAATATTAATAAAGTATCACTTAAAGTAAAAGTAATGCAAAATAAAAGCATATTGGAGTCACCAACTATTACCTCTCCTTCCAAGAAGATAGTATTACTTATCGTGCTGTAGATAAGTCTCTCACACTGCACATATTGTCATAAATACGCTACTTCTGATAGTGTAGGCTAGACATGACTGTCCCCAAGACAATGATTCTTTTTTACTCAAGAAAATTCGTACAGTAAATAACTTTTTTTCCCTTTGAGACAAGCACAGTGCTTGAGGCTGCTGCAACACAACAACAAATATCTTCACAAATGTCTCCAAACAGTCAAGCTGAAAATCTAAGCCAAAGTTTCATTTAACAGCCTGTCAGTTTTTTGATGTGAAGCTAATGAATGCAGTGGCAAACAAATCCATCAAACCTAACATCAAAACAACTGCACTTCATCCCACCAAACGGAAAAATAAAATACAACCTGCAGGCCAGCTCTTTGATCCAACCCAGCCAGGAAGCAGCCCTATGTGTCACCACATAATCATGGACTCCATCTCAGCACGGAAGAAAAGAATATTCCACAAACGAAAAACATTCACCTCAACTATGCACCGATACTTCATTTCAATTGTTACGCTATGTTATATATTTTTAAATCTCTACTAGAAAATATATATATATAGCATTTCACTCTAGATTACTATTAAAATGCCTAAAATAAGTAACAGGATAGCATGTTCCATTCATAAACACAACTTTACAAATGGAGGTTTGCAAAAGCCCTCTGCCCCTTATGAAGTCTCCTTGAAGACAAAGACTACACATCTTTCTCCTTCGTACATATGCATGCAGCACAGTTCCTGGTCAAAGGAGGAACTCGCTGAGCACTCTCCAGGCTCAGCTCTGCCTGAGCCAATAGGTAAATGGGCATGTGGCTATCCTGAACATCCCTCTCAAAGTTTTCAGTGAAAATCTTATTTCTGATTAATGAAATGGGGAAAATTACATAATGGCCTTGTTAAGTAAGTGTGTCCCCTTAAGAAAGAACTTCTGATCTGCAATATCAATACAGGATTTGCTATGTTTGTAATATCATGCAGGATTTGCTATGCTATATTTTGCAGGTCAAGGAAAGAGCTGAATGATCCTCAGTGAGGAGAGAAAGAGGAACAGTAAGGGCCTGGGGCATTAGCAGAGATTTTTAGAAACAATGATAGTCAAATTAAGTTGGTTTCAAGGCTATGAAGTCAATAGCTCCTCATGCCCATCTCTGTCCATTTTCTGAGTCTTCTCTAAAACCAAGGCATAAATAGCCTTCTTTGAGACAAGGCAATTTGGGTAGATATAAACACACCAAAAGGCAGTGAAATAGTCACATAAGTATTGTTTTCGTTGTTGTTATTATTTAGTTGAGCATATAAAACATCCAGGAATTTGCTAAAATTTGGAAAACAGCTATTTGGGCTTAGTACAAATGACAGAATGGAAGTTCCAGTCAATGTTAGCCATTTCTTGAACAAATATCACATACCAATAGGTCAGTAATAGAAACCCACAGAAATCCCCTCTCCCATCCTACTCCAGAGAAGCCACCAGGTGGCAAGCAGCCAACGACAAAGGAGGTGGTCCTTGATCCATTGCCAGCACCATCTCTACTCTCACTTTGCTCTCATCAAATGAGTTACCCTCCAAGGGATGAATTCACAGAAACATGCATGGTGCCCACACTCAGCAGACAAGCACTCTCAGAATAAATAGAGTTTCATTCAATAGCAGCCACCTGAATGGGCTGAAAAGGTCCTGTTAACCCAAGTCTGCAGGCCCTTGAACAGAGACCATCAATATATCAGTGAGCCTGGAGATTCTTTTCAAAACCTGGAGATTCTGTTTTTTTTAATAAAAATCAGTCTTCTATAACAGTTCTTTTCCAAGTCATGAAATCAGAGATGCTGATTTGTAATATATGAAATATAATCAGTGGAGACCCCACATTAATTAATTCCTGCTGCACCACAAACAGATATTATAGGAGATGCTTTTATATACTCAAATCAAATATGTGACAGGTGAAGCACATGTCATCCCCCAGTGCTTAAATCATGAAAAAGTATGCCATTGCTTTTCAAATTATCCCTTCCAAATGCACAACTCATCATCACTTAGGACAAATAACTGTTTATTTAATAGTTATCATTTAGGATAAAGTGAAGAAGGCAAAGAATTAAGAAAAAGTAATAAATTTGGTCATCTTCAAAGCTAAATGTCCTTTAAGTGCAATCCATAATTAATCTACCATACATTGCATTTGTCCCCACAAACACATAAACTAATACTAAGTCACTAATTTTCAAAGATTACAAACACACATACATAGTACTTTCATAAAGCTGCCTAAAAAAACAGACCTGGAAATCAATAAAAATATATATCAAATAAATTACAAAAGACACCAAAATCTGCACAAACATTCCATCACAGCACACTATAATGGAAGAGAACTTATTAACTGAGAACAGTCAAGAAAATATTAACATTGGAAATATAATTTAAGAAAGTGTAACTATGTTTCAGTGAAAATTTTTCAATTGTATCCATTACAAGTTTAGTTTCTGGTTTTAATAAAAATAACTAAAATTATTTACATGATTCAAAGAAGGTTCTTATTATATCATCATGTCAGTTATTCATTGGAACTCTCTGGTAGGCAGAATGTCTAGATACCCATGTTCAGAAACCCTGAAATCTGTAACTTTTATCTTACATGACAAAAGGGATTTTGTAGGTTGCTTGTTCTGAAATGTAGAGAACTCTAGGCAAGCAGCTGAGAGAGGCCTCTAGTAGCAAAGACCCAGCTGACAGACAAGAAGGAAAGGGGAACTCAGTCTCACAACTGCAAGGAGCTGAATTCCACCAACAACTTGACAGCAAGTTACAGGGATAGCCAAATTAAGTCTTCACCAGTCTCCAGTAAGGAGCACAGACCCACAAGCACTTTGACTTTTCACTTGGTGACCTATAATCTACCGAACTCTGAGAAGCATATGGACATTGTTTTAAATCAATAATTTTATGGTAATGTGCTATAGTGGCAATAGAAAAAGACTACATTCTCTGAGTAGCACCATCTTGCCAAAAATAATGGACAAGCTGAGACACCTAAAAACATATACAATTACAACAATTTTAAATTGACTACCCAAACTGCATTATAACCATTGAATACTGCATACCTAGTAAAATACCCAGAACCAGACAGTCATATCTTGAAATAAACTGAAAGCTATAAATCAATACAGCACGAGTGCATATGAACATACCTGAGTTTTTTTCCCCCTCACAACAAATCTATGGGGTAGGGAGGATGGTGGCAGTGGGTGTTGGGCACATGTACTTAGGAGCTGCACACCTCCTACTGGGGATGTGCCCACAATCATTACCTTCTTTATATAAGAAAAAACAAAAAAGAATAAATAACTTTCCTAATGTTACATGGCTAGGTAGAAGAAGAAAAGTTGGGCCTCGGATCCCTGCCTTCTCTACCACAGTCCACTGCTTCTTAACAACCCTACAAATCTAGGTTCCAAAGGGTGAGATTTCAGAAAGGATTACTATTGACCTCTCTGACTTGGTCACACTCCATTCCACATCCACACATAAATGTGGACACATTTCAGCCTTGGGGAGAAGCTATTTTGGTCAATACCTAGATCTGAAACATAGTAAACAAACATCAACTAATTTTTTCTGAAGACTCTGAACAGCTGTGATAGCTGAGTTACTACCGCAATGATTAAAGATGCAAACTATAAAATAGGAAACCTTGTTTTAACCTCGAGGCTATGACACTGTTTCAATGCAATACCAGCAATATATTTATGCAAAATAGCACTGCAGTAGCTAGCCAAGGTACTTACACACTGAGTTTTCTATTTTTTTTTATTAGGTTTATTGTAATAGGCAGGATGGGTAATGGGAAGAAATAGTTCAGTTCTGTTCCTTTCTAAATTACCCCTCATAAATAGAAATTACTAAGAACAAAAAAGTCTTCTAATAGCAAGAGCTTTCTTTTATATCATGAATTCATCTGAATGCTTCCTGAGCTGCCAAAGGGCTATACTTTTATTTAAATATATTATGCAATTTTCTAAATACACATATAAATTAAACCTGGAGTTATCTGTCCTGCATACTAGTATATTTGCATCCAAGTTTTATCAATGTGGAATGAATAATATTCACTTGTGCCATGCAGTGGCTAAGATAAGGATATGTAAGCTGTGCATCATTTTCCACTAAATCTGTGTCAATTTTGCATACTCTATAAAACACATAGCTTCATTAATAGGCTGCCCTCTGCCAGCCTGCACCTTTGTTTTAAAAGCCAAGGAAAGACAGCAACCTACTAAGAGCCACCATTACTTTGAAGCTGCCCTCTATTTAATGCTACTGAGGAAATCAATTAAATTTTACAACAACACAAGTTGTTGCTTATGAATGAAAATACACAGTATATAAAACTAAACTAAATATATTAGGCAAAAGATGCAAAATGTTATCCCAAATTTAACTTGACGATATATTTCTTATTCTACATTATTGCTTTTAAGAATTTATTTCTGCACTGTTTTAATCATTCCTTCTTATCATTCTTCCTCAACTTGTTACAATTTTGCCAAACACTTTTCTTATGCAAATAGATGTTTTTTAAGCCATGGACTGAATTCTAGCATGAAGTTCAGTCATAGAGCCACACAGGGAGCCACCGGAAAATCTCACCAAAAAAAAAAAAAAAATTGGAGGCCTTAAGAGAGAAGCAAATATCAGTTGCATAAAATTACCTCTCAATGTAAATTATTTCATATTAATTTCAAAATAGATAAATATGGCTACAAATGGTAATACAGGCTGTGTTAAATAAATATATTTAGTATAAAATAAATTATCATGGAAAGAGGTCAAACACAAATACTACAAGTCATCTTAGCTTTCTCTACACTAACCAGAATACACATTTAATTTATGCTTTATTTCTGAGGCATAACTTACCAATTTAGCAACTTTCCCATAGTCAATCCATCTGACAGTAGCAAAATTTGTAGATTCTGCACAGTTGAAACCATGATTAAAACCAGCATGGTAGCCATAAGGGAATGTGATCATAAATTCTCCAGCCTCCTGGGTGATCTGCAGGGTAGAGAACATATAATATTTTCCAATTGTAAGACTTCCCAAATTGTGAATACAAGTAAAATATATTTCCTAGAAAAAAATACAGAAAACAAAATGCCATGACATCAGATCTGTACCAGAATAAAAGAAGTACTCCCAAACCCTTTAACTAATCTTTAATAGTTCTTTAGAAAACTTTTCAAAGACTTTTCTAAACAGGGTTTAGTTCAATCATTCAATCCAAACCCAAAGATATCATATTTTATATGAAAATATTTCTGTTATTCTAATACATTTGTTCATATGATCAAGTAATGTGTATATTTTATTATTTATACACTAAAGGCCTCGTGCACAAAATTCAGGTCCCTTGAGACCAACTTGCACCCTTTCCAATCCGGGACCCCTCAGGAAATGTCCAACTGCTGATTTAGGCCCAGTCCCAGAGACCCCCCCACCAAGGATCAGGCCTAAACCAGTAGTTGGACATCCCTCTAACAATCCAGGACTGCTGGCTCGTAACTGCTCACCTGCATGCCTGGTTGCCTCCAATTGCTCCTCCCTGCTGGCCTAGTTTCCCCAAACTGCCCCCTTCCCAGTCTGATTGTCCTTCACTGCCCCCCTTTGCTGGCCTGGTCACCCCACGCAGCCTACTGTTCACTCCTTTTGTAGTCCCTCACTAATGCTCCTGCCAACCAGATTGCCCCACACAGCCTGCTGCTCAGTCATTTGGTTGGCCCTCACTAACACCCCTGCCAACCTTTTCTCCCCACTCAGTCTGCTGTTCAGTCATTATTGTGAGAGAATCCTAACCAATTTGCATATTACTCTTTTATTAGTATAGATATATCTATACTAGAGGCCCGGTACACAAAATTCGCGCATGGGTATGGTCCCTAGGCCTGGTCTACAATCAGGGCCATCTTTCCCAGCTGCCCATAGCCAGCCCCGACACCCACTGCCACCCACCCACTCCATTCCCTATTTGCCATCGGGTGATCAGAGCCTGCTGGCCAGGAGGAGGAGCCAAGAGGTTGGCCATTCCTCTCACTTGCCAGCCCTACCCCCGCTACTGGTTGCCCACTGTGTGTGGGGTAACTGGTGGGGTAGAGGTCTTGTCTTGGAACCACCTAAGTCCCCCACTATCCACCCTTGGTTCCCCATTCAAAGAATTCAGAGCCTGCCAGCTGGGGAAAATAACCAAGAGGTGGTCAGTGCACAACATAGTGACTGGTTAAGTGGTTGTTCTGGTTGTTCCATCGTTAGGGTCAATTTGTATATTACCTTTTTATTTCAGAGAAGAAGGAAAAGGGAGAGGGAGAGGGAAAAATAGAAACATCAATGATGAGAGAGAATCACTGATCGGCTGCCTCCTTCTCCTGCACTGGGGACTGTGCCTACCACCGAGGATGTGCCCTTGACCAGAATCAAACCCAGGACTCTTCAGTCTGCAGACCAACGCTCTATCCATTGAGCCAGACCAGCTAGGGTGTATTTTATTATTTTTAAATTTTGCATTGTTGGAATTATATTAGGACATATCATAACTGACATTTTTCAAGTTAGAACTGCAAAAACTTGATAGTGGGTGTTGAACAGGCTTCATTATGAATTTCTATTGCTAAAAGAGTTGGTGGTATTCAACAAATTACTAATATTCTTTTATAATACTTAGAAAACATTCAATTAACCATATTTCACTTAATAGTAAAATTTCTATCAAATAATTATTCAAATAAATGTATATATGTAGGCATTTGTGAGAAATGGATTTTTAAGTATAATTAAAATACATAAATCAGTCAGGAGCTAAGAAGCAAAGATGAAAAATGTATTTATTTTCATTTTGAAATTTTTTGAAAAATACACCATGACCTATAGAAAAATATTAAAGATACATTTTTCAGTTTGGGGTTCGTTTTGTATGTGTGTGTGTGTGTGTGTGTGTGTGTGTGTGTGTGTGTGTTGTTAATCCTTACCCAAGGATATTTTTCATTTGATTTTTAGAGACAGTAGAAGGGAGGGAGGGAGAGAAAGAAACATTGATGTGAGAGAGACACATCAACTGGTTGCCTCCTGCAAGCTCCCCAGGGCCAGGAATCAAGCCTGCAACCAGAATCAAACCTGCAATATCTTCAGTCCATGGACCGAAGCTCTATTCATTGAGCCAAACTGGCCAGGGTCAGAGTTCTTTGGTTTTTTTAATTAGACTAATCTATAATATATTATCAAATTTATTGCTCTCTAGTTCATTCAGTCACCATGGTTCATTTCAGTCCTTTAGGTTGAGAAATGAATATATGAGTATGTACATGTGTGTAAATATGTGAGACACGTTGTATAAATAAAGGTGCTCACTCTACAATTTACTTGCCAGTTTAGGAATGCTAAAATGTTATGTTTGGGAGATTTCCCAACAATTCTGAAATTTAGTTCATCATCCCCTACCCCCATGATACCCCAGCAGGTGTCCTACTGCAATGAACAGCAACTCAGCTGGCACCTGGCAGAGAGAGAGAGAGAGAATGGCTTATCAGTGTTCAGCATAGCTCCAGTCCCATCATTCGGAGCCATGTAAGAACAAAGCCTTATTCTCTCCTTTCCTGATCTCACTGAATATCATTAATTATAATTGTGCTTAGAAACTAGGCACTTCCTTGTAACTATGTTATAAAAGAAAATTCACCCTACCCAACTGTTTCTAACCCTATAAAGATGCCTCTGTAAAATTTCTAGAGAAATGTCAGTCACAGCCAACATATAAGGCCAATTTACTGCCTCTACGTAATAAAATGATGATAATTTTTTAAATGTACAGGAAAAAAAGAATGAGTCCCTTTTATTAAAAGATTAAACAAGCATTGTAATTCCATGTCATGGAAAGAGTTCAATAAGAGTAATTAATACACATTATCTAAAAGTAGACATTAACTATTTCTTCAATATGCTTTTTCATAAATATGTGTGAATATGTACAAATACACTGGAAAAAGGGAAAAAATGTTACTCCAACTGTGAAAGATGGTCTAAGAAAGAAAGCTGAATTAAAGAGGAAGAGTGCCTTACTATGTAACAAAACTATGCAAAGTCCTTCTTATGTAGATCAGACATTTTCAACCAGTGTGCCACAAGAATTTTTAAAACATGCAACACCTAACAATTTAGTCAGGGGCACTGACCTCTTTTCCCTTAGACTATCAAATGAAAAATTGACAATAGATAATACAACAATAGCCATCCAGTATGAATAAATCAAAATTATAGCTTTTTTTTTGTCAGACTGGCAAAAAATATAACATTTTTTGGTGTGCCACAGAATTTTAATAACTAGTTTATGTGTGCCATGAGATTAAAAAGGTTGAAAAATGCTGATATAGATGATCTCTTTTCATCCTCATAATGGTCCTATTAAGTAGGTACTATTATTATCCCATTTTCTCGATGAAGAAAATGAGGCTCAGAAAAATTGTAAATTACCCAAGTGACAGAATCAGGAATGAACTTGGAAACTCTGTCCCATGTTACATTATCATCATCAGAGAATAAGTTACTTGAGGAGCACAGAGTCAAGCATCACATCATTCATAAAAGCGAAAGGGAAAGTGGCAGTATTTCATAGGAAGAACAATTGTCAATGAGCCCTCTTGCCATGGGTGTCTCACCATCTGAGGACAATCATCCTGTTACTTCCCGCAGAAGTGAGAAAATGCCCCATCCTCACAAGGGCCTGACACAACTAGTAATGTTCCAGGTAGTAATTAGGGAGCCAGAGCCTAGCAAAAGGTGCAGGTTGCCTACCTCCTACCCCAAAGATTGGAAAGGACCTACGAGCCCCAAAGCCCTCCATCCTGGGAAAATGGGCCAATCCCTCAGTCCTGCTACTTTACATAACCCCTCTCCAAAGAACAGATTGATCATTTCCTATCAACAGCTCTAAACCCAACAGAGGTTTTTCTGTCTTGGGGGACTCTAGTCCACTCCTCCTCGATCTTCTAAATTCCAATGTAAATAAAAGTACACAAACAAGCTTATTCCAACCACCTAAAAGAAACACTCACTGATGAATGTGTCTGAGACTGAAAAACCCAGGCCCAGAGATGTCCGCAAAGCCCCAAAGTAACAATGGGCCCCTTTGGGACACAGCTTCTGACCTCTAGGACTGCCAACAGTGCTGCACCCCATCACCAGACCTCTCCACACCATGGGCGTCCCCACAGTGCACATCTCAGAGCCCTGCTTTCTCTTATGGGTAGAAGTATGTCAGAAAAACAAAGTTGAGAGCATCCTCATCCCAAACAAGTATGCATCATGATGATTGCCACAGAGACAGTTTGTGGGAAAGTAGGGACACCTCAAGTCACAGACAGATTCTTGTACTTGCAAAAATTATACTTCAAACAAAGCCAAAGCAGAGCAGGGGGCAGGGAGGAGGGGATTTTAAAGGCCTGAGATTAAGAAGAAGTAAAGATTTAGTCACAAGTGAAAAGCTTCTAAGGTAGAAAATAGCAAGGATTATGGGAAGAAATTCAAACAGAAAATGAAGACGAGAGTGGAACTATTTTTTAATGTTTTTGCAAGTAGCTAAGGACTTAATCCTCCTCCAACTAAGAGAGCTTTTATTTATCTGGCCAAAAGCTATTTTCATGCCAGCTTCTTCACATAAAAATGCTCATGTTCTGTAATAATTCTGACCCAATAACTACTCATGGACACAAAGAAAGAAAGCTCTAGCATGCACAGAGTCTTACAGAACTTAATCTTTAGAAATACTTCCAAGAAGCAATATCTGATTATTAAATCATCAGGCAATTTTATCCTTAATGAAATCTCAATTGTACATTTCCAAATGTGTCTAGAAGCAACATACTGGTACCATAATCATTATTTCTAACCAACCAAACTGCTAATAATGACTGCTCTGAATTCTTGTTTACTTTTTTTTAAAAGAGACAAATTATATTGCTCATATAAAAGACTTCAATGTAAAAGTGCCACATCTTATTTTGTCAAATATGCTATATATTATTATCAGTAGTTATAAGTAAACTATAATAGCATGAAGTCTCTAGTAAATGTATTCTGAAATAAAAGTAACTTTAAGCTACTATTTAGATAAATAATGTTAAAAACTATTTAGATAAATAATGTTAAAAAACATGAATCTGAATTTTTCTCCCCACATCCTAAAAATCCTACCTGAAGTCAAAGCTATATTATTTATGTTAAACTTACCATAAACACAAATACTACACACAAAAACTGAATTTATTAAAGAGTAATATTAACATACCTTATCAAAGGGAATGCCATACTTCTTCAACACTGAGGGAGATATCAGCGTCATCTTGTGGCGAAGAAATGCATCACAACCTTGAAAACTGCTTGGGAAAAAACCTAAATGGAAATAAAACATAAGCATTCAGCAATGTGTCAATTAAGATAAAATTCCAGACGGTTTTTTTTATATATTTTATTGATTTTTTACAGAGAGGAAGGGAAAGGGATAGAGAGTTAGAAACATCGATGAGAGAGAACCATCGATCAGCTGCCTCTTGCACGCCCCCTACTGGGGATGTACCCGCAACCAAGGCACATGCCCTTGATCGGAATCGAACCCGGGACCTTTCAGTCCACAGACCGACGCCCCATCTACTGAGCCAAACCGGTTTTGGCTCCAGATAGTTTTTTTATGCAAATATAGGACAACTCTACAAGAAATAAAAAACAGCTCATACTAAAAATTAAAGCCAGAATTCTTAAAAATTAACATATACATACTTATACTACCAAAGGTTGACCTTACAAAAAGATCTACTATCTATATATACTATCGTTAAATAGTATATCTTTTCTTATACCAACAGATGGACTATCTATATGTTTTCATAACATATAAAATCACTAAACTTGAAAATTGTGCAATTTCAAACATATTTGAATTCAACCTGCCTAATATCTGATTAATGAACAAAATATTAAGGGAAGTTAGCAGAGGTCAATGTGTTTTAATAGCAGAATTTCTCATTTTAGACTCGTACAAGTTGATCATTCAAGAAGCCCTTGTCCCAATGCACAGCATATATTAAACACAAAGCAGTTTCCCACCTTTCTTTGTTTCTTTCTGATCAATTTAAACAGTTTAACTGCTACTAATTTCCTGAACAACTTACTGTCCAGCATCAGTCAAATTCTTGGAAACCTGCCTTACCAATCAGTATGGGAGTAGAGCTTTGCGGAGGCCTTTACCTGAGAAAGCTAAACAGGCAGCAACCCTTTTTCCTACAGTATGTTACAAATCAAATCACAGTTGTTTTTCTCCATTGCTGACTTCAACCCTGCAGTTCTGTCTGAGGCAGACTCATTAACTCCGTTACGCAGTTAGGAGAAAATGAATATGCTCGATGCCCTGCTCTTTCCTTCCTCACTAAGAGAGAAAACTACCCTTCTAAGGAGAGTGAGCAAGCAAGAGGGGAAAGAGAAGAGAAACATGGAAAAGACAGGAGAATCACAGAGAAAGAACCCAGAGGAAAACAGAACTCATCAGGAAAACATGTACAATGTTTATAAGTAAAGTGGTTTATGAAGCACAGATTTTAACTCCTTTACCACCAAAATGGAAATAAAACCACTGAAAGTGTTACTTATATAACTCTGAGGCTAACTACGTGCAAACAGGTAAAAAAAAATATGACCACTTTGACAAAAGAATGATTAGAACTCATTAACTAATCATGTACCGTTTTAATCTCTTAGAATAGTGGGTTCTACAGGAATATTTTTAAAGTAAATAAGCCTTAATTGATGCCACTATCAAGTGAGGCTACAGATCATCAGAAGGAAACAAAACACACAGCCAGAAAAGAGCCTTTGGGATATAAGGAACCACCTGCAAAGAGCACTACAATTTGTTTAAGCATCTGCACCTGGATTTTTAAAAAGAAAAATGGACAGAAATAATTTTAAAAAATACATGCCAACAAAATCATCAGAAATACTGTCATTTTCTACAATACCAATGGGAATAAAAGGAGTGATTTTGTTTCATACAGTCATTTGATGCAGTCCTCTATTTATGGTTAACATTCATAACACGTATTTGGAAAATAAAGCATATGACAAATAGCAAACTTTGAAAGAATGCAAACCTCAGTGAATGGAGAGAAAGAACCACATGGATACAATGGTCACATGTACGTAGTACAATGTCCTGAGGCCTAAATCAACAGCGTAAAGAACAGCAAGGAAGTCCCCACACACAAAACCCATGGAAATGCTTTAATGATATGATTTAAATGGATCTATCAAACTTTTCAAATCTGTAACTTTGTGCAGATCTAAATGAATTACATTTTAAATTAAAATCAATGTAGAAAAGGGAGTCTATTTAATTTTCCTTTGCTATGGATTTGTAATCAGGACCTGAACAATGTGATGATTGGTCATAAGTGAATTTAAATTGGAAAACTACTGAAGGAAGGTAATTTGCAGTATATTAAGAATTTCACATTATTTCAGAATTTACAAAAGGCTATCAGAATTATATTTTATATCACCCTGGAAAAAGACTCATGAACAGCACAAATTATATACAAAGCATGTATGTCAAAATGAGTTTTTCCTCAAAACACCTGCAGGAGTACATGAATCATCCCCAGTCTCACTCCACAGTCCATGAAAATTATTTTATTCAACATATATACAAGCCAATATAAACAGAATATTATGAAATATAATGTGATAATATATTTTAAAACCCCAAAATAGCCCAGCTGGCCCTCCCTCCCTCCTCTCTCTTCTCCCACTCCTTCTCCCTCGCCACCTCCACCTCTGCCTCTCCCTCTCTCTAAACATGTCCTCAAGCGAGCACTATTTTAAAAAAGAAAAAAATTAGTGATTACTGTCCTGGCCAGATGGCTCAGTTGACACAGCTAAATTGTGGGTTCGATCCTCAGTCAGGGTAGTGTGTATGGTAAGCAAATTGATCAATATTTCTCTCTCACATCAATGTCTCTTGTCTCTCTCTTCCTTTCTCTTTTCTCCTTCTCATCAATAAAAACATATCCTCAAGGGAGGTTTTTTTAAAAAGAAGTCAACAGGCCCTAAATGGTTTGGCCCAGTGGGTAAAGCATTGGCCTATGGATTGAAGGGTCCTGAGTTTGATTCCAATCAAGGGCATGTACCTCAACTGCAGGCTCCTCCCAGCCTGGGCCCTGGTCAGGGCACATGCAGGAGACAACCAATCAATGTGTTTCTCTCACATCAATATTTCTGTCTTTCCCTCTCTCTAAAAATCAATGGAAAAATATCCTCAGATGAGGATTAAAAAAAGGAAAAAGAGGCAGGAGAAGAAGTCAATGGTTACTAAACCTTAAAAATCATCTCATTCCCTTAGGCCTTGTGACCCAAATCAAGCAGTGCTGGTCTCAGATAATAAACTTCTCCTGCCAAGATCGGTTTGGTTGCATGGATAGAGTGTCAGCCTGCAGACTGGAAGATTCCAGGTTCGATTCCAGCCAAAGACATGTAACTCTGTTGTGGGCACATCCCCAGTGGGGGGTGTGCAGGAGGCAACTGATCAATGTTTCTAGCTCTCAGTCCCTCTCCCTTCCTCTCTGTAAAAAATCAGTAAAATATATTTTTTTTAAGTTTTAAAAAAATAATAAAAAATAACAAACTTCTCCCCCATAAAAAGTTCTAAAAATCAAGTATAGCTAGGATTAAACTATGTTGATTCATGTTTTACTTTGAATTCACCTATAGGTTCTTCCATCTTTTCTCTGCTGTTTTAAAATTAAATATGAAATTTTAGTCTGAATTCTGAATTACTCACAAATGGGTTTCAATGTAAAAATCTTAAAAGATCAAACTGAGGAAATAATCAGTTATTTCCCATTCCAAGCTATGGAGAATAGTTTTATTCCCCGAATAACAACTCCTCACTAGAAGTAACACATTGGTTTCTATGACAGTAGACCAATGAGTTCTCAATAAAATGATATATAACTTAGGGGTAAAAAAATTGAAAGAACTGTTTGAAAATAAAACAACGTTTCTACTAACCTATTAAATAGAAAGGACACATACTTTCCATTGTAAGCAAACATTCAAAAAAGAACAACTGAACAGAAACCAGTTTGGCTCAGTGGATAGAACGTCGGCCTGCGGACTGAAAGGTCACAGGTTCGATTCTGGTTGGGGGCATGTATCTTGGTTGGGGGCACATCCCCAGTGAGGGGTGTGCAGGAGGCGGCTGATCGACCTCTCTCTCTCTCTCTCTCTCTCTCTCTCTCTCTCTCTCTCTCTCTCTCTCAATGTTTCTCTCCCTTCCTCTCTGTAGATGATCAATAAAATATGTTTTTTTAAAAAACTGAAATATTGCATAGAATTCATGGAACAAAATAGTTTTAACATTTATTCCAAGAAGAATCAACTCTTGGAAGTAGAGCATATATGAGAAGGGGAAGAGCAATAATACCAAGTTACAATAGACTACTCAGGAAGTTGCTTTTTGGGGTCTATACCTTGTTTATATAATCTTCAAAAATAAGATACCACCTGTCAGTTCCCTAACAAAATAAAATCAATATGTGCTTTTTTTTTCTTTTTTTAAGATATTATATAGTGGTAAATAAGTAAAGGTGGTCTTTGGACCACTCTTTCAAGCCAAACAACATGTTAGAGATATGAAGGCTATCACACTAAAAAATATATACTCCAGAGATCCCAACAGAGCCCTTAAGCCCTAAAGGCATCCCACAACCACCTTTGGTGAGACTGCCATGGAACTGCTGGGAGTTGTGCAGCATGGGAAAGTGTAGAATCACTTAAGCCCTCCCAAGGACCAGGACATATCCAAGATTGTCCTGTAGTCAGTGTAAAACTGCTCATATGTAACAAGCACTATTCTAAATGACAGAAATGAGATACAAAAGTCTACATATTGTAAAACTCACTTTTATGACATTCTAGGGACAGAGATCAGATTAGTGGCTGCCAGTGGCTTGGTGGAAGGATTTGTGCAAAGGGGCACAAGATAACTTTATGAGAATACTATTTATTTCAGTAATGGTGGTAGTTACACTACTGCACATATTGTCAATACTCAATAAATATGTATATTCAAAGGTGACTTTGACTGTTAGTGCATTTTAGAAATAGAACAGATTTGTTCTAAAAATAGTTTCCTATTTCTAACAAATTTTTTTCCAAATTCTCAACTGGTTTACACTTTCTAATATGTTAGCTATTACTAACAAAAAAATCTTTTTAAATTCCAATCCAATATGACAAACAAACACATGCTGAAGCTATTAAAATCACTAAAGTTTCAAATATTAAAGTTTAGTAACAGTTTCTATGGGTATATTAACAATTAGGGGGGAGAGAAACCAAGATGGCGGCATAGGTGAACACCTAAACTGCTGCCTCGCACAATAATTTCAAAACTACAGCTAGCTGAAACCGGTTTGGCTCAGTGAATAGAGCATCAGCCTGCGGACTGAAAGGTCCCAGGTTCGATTCTGGTCAAGGGAATGTACCTTGGTTGCAGGCACATCCCCAGTAGGGAGCGTGCAGGAGACAGCCGATCGATGTTTCTCTCTCATCGATGTTTCTAGCTCTCTATCTCTCTCCCTTCCTCTCTGTAAAAAATAAATAAAATATATTTTAAAAATAAAATAGATTAAAAAAAATAAAAAAACTACAGCTAAAACACAGAACGGACATCATCCATAACCACAGGAAAGCTGGCTGAGTAGAAATTCTACAATTAGAAGGAAAGAGAGGGGCTCAAGGAGACTCAGAGGAGCTGCAAAAATCTGAGCTACAGAGACATGCAGGTGGAGAAGACGGGCAGTGAAGTGCCTGGCTGCCTTCCTCTAGCGGGAGGGAGACAGAAACTCCGGAATGCACTGAGCCCCAGTTCCGACTGCACTGAACCCCAGTTCCGCACGAGGCTCATAATGGGGAAGTCTGGACTGTCTTGAAAAGGGAAGAGTGCACAGAAAATTAGGAAAGCCACGAAAGGCAGTGATCTGGAGGCGCATGTGCACAAGTGCGCACACAGAGGGTTGACTGCTAATTGTGCCGCTGGCTTTCTCTAGCAAGAGGAAGACAGAACCTCCTAACTGCACTGAAATCCACTTCTGACTACACTGAAGCCCAGTTTCAGGAGAGACCCTGAGGACCCAGACTCATATGGGTCCCCAGAGGGCACAGAAAGGGGAGCTGTGAAAGGCAGGAGTGCACACAGAGAGGGCTGCAGGAATTACGAGGGACAATGACACCCAGAAGCCGCATACGGCAGAGCTGACAGGAAGTTAAGGCTTCTTCTCAGCCCTGAGACTCTGCCTCATCCAAGCTGAACACAGAGGCTTTTGCAACTGGGCAAGTCTTGTATCATAAGGCTGACTCCAGGACAGAAGTTCTCCCAGCATAGAAACAGCTGATCCTCACAACCAACTGGCTTAGAGGTTAATTGCCCCCAGTGATACCAACAACAATCAAGACTTAACTACAACAAGGCTGTACACACAGTCCACAAAGGGGTGCATCAAGAAAGTCCACCTTAGGTAACTGGGGAGGCGGCGCTACTGGACCATGTAAGACACCTAGCACACAAAGCTACTCTACCAACTAAGGGAACAGATCACAAACAAAATAAATGGAGGAAAATAAACAACTGGATATAGAGAGCAAAATTAAGATTATAAGGTTTTTCAAGAATTTCCTAGAAGAGATGGATAAATTTAGCAAGACATAGAAGAGATGAAAAAGGACCAACTACAGATGAAAAAAGACCAACTAGAAATTAAACATACACTGGCTAAAATAAAAAATATTATTCAGAGACCTAATAGCAGACTAGAGTAACGCAAGAATCAAGTCAAAGACTTTAAATACAAAGAAGCAGAAAACATTCCACTGGAAAAGCAAAAAAGAAAAAAGAATCCAAAAATGTGAAGATAGGGTAAGGAGCCTCTGAAACAATTTCAAGCGTTCCAACTTTAGAATTATGAGGGTGCCAGAAAAAGAGAGAGAGCAAGATACTGAAAACCTATATGAAGAAATAATGACAGAAAACTTCTCCCACCTGGTGAAACAAATAGACTTACAAGTCCAGGATGTGCACAAAACCCCAAACAAAAGGAATCCAAAGAGGACTACACCAAGACACAACATAATTAAAATACCAAGAGCAAAAGACAAAGAGAGAATATTAAAAGCAGCAAGAAAAAAAAAAACAGTTAATTACCTACAAGGGAGCACCCATTTGATTGTCAGCTGATTTCTCAACAGAAACTATGCAGGCAAAACAGAAGTGGCAAGAAATGTTGAAAGTGATAAATAGCAAGAACCTACAACCAAGATTACTCTACCTAGCAAAGCTATCATTCAGAATTGAAGGTTAGATAAAAAGCTTTATATATAAGAAAAAACTAAAGGAGTTCATCAACACCAAACTAGTCTTATATGAAATGCTGAACGGTTCTCTTTAAGAAGAGGAAGAAGAAGAAAAAGGTAAAGACAAAAATTATGAACAACAAATACACTATTCTATCAACAAGTGAATCTAAAAATCAAGTGAATAAAAAATCTGATGAACAGAATAAACTGGTGAATATAATAGAAACGGGGGCATAGAAAGGGAGTGGACTGACAATTCTCAGGGGGAAAGCGGTGAGGGAGGTCAGGGAGAGACTGGACAAAAATCATACACCTATGGATGAGGACAATTGGGGGAGGTAAGGGCAGCGGGAGGGGTGGGAGCCAGGTGGAGGGGATCTATGGTGGGAAAACAAAAGAGGGACAAATGTAATAATCTGAACAATAAAGATTTATCAAATCAAAAAAACAAACAATTAGGAAGGGCAGGGGCTTCCCTCAGCCCAGCCTGCACCCTTTCCAACCAGGGACCCACAGGGATTGGGCCTAAACCAGCAGTTGGACATCTCTCACGCAATGTGGACCACTGGCTCCTAACCACTTACCTGCCTGCCTGCCTGATTACCCCTAACTGCCCTTCCCTGCCAGACTAATCTCACCCCTAATTGTCCTCCCTGCCAGCCTGATCTCCCTCCCAACAGCCCTACTCTGCAGGCCTGATCTCGACCCCAATGGCTCTCCCCTGCCAACCTGATCTTGCCCCTAACTGCCCTCCCCTGCCAGCCCTATTGCCCCAAACTGCCTCTGCCTTGGCCCCCATCACTATGACTTTGTCTGGAATTAAGTTGGATGTCCAGAGGGTTGACCCCATAATTAGCATACTACCCCTCTTTTATTAGTATAGTTTGGAGAAGCTGATTTTAGTTACTAATCTCTTAGGAAAGAAAGGAAGAAGAGAAGGGAAACAGGAGGGAAGGAATATGGAGAAACAAATAATAAGGGGGGGCACAGAAAAAGGATACAGAAGTATTGTTTCTGTGAGGAATGCTTTTTAGATAGTATCTACACATAAAAGCTTATTAATGGAATAAACCAATGAGCTACATTATGTGGGAAGAAGCCTGGTCATTTTTACCCACATTCCTACATAAGAGTTCAACATTTAGTGTTGAAGCTATATTGGCCTCTCCGTGCTTCCTCCCATTCATGGAACAACTAATTACTCGGGCCTGGTAGAAAATTACCATACTGCAGGCTTCACTCAGCTCCAAGTGTCCATAATTCTTCGACACCTCTACTGGTAGAGATATAGCCCCATTGAGTTCTGTAGGAGGACGACTAGGAGGAATTCATACTGATCTTGGTATCGAGAAGGATGGTGGTTCCATCCAATGTAATAGGTATATGGGGCCATTACATATGGTTTTCACTGCATCCTGAGGTCACTTTGCTTCAGTTCCTGCTTTCCCCCCCACCTTAAATGGACAGATGAGCCACACATACAAAGGTCACCAGACGCTCCAGGCTATGCACTTGGGGCTCCAACAGGTCACAGTCAAACTAACCAGGATTTCCCTAGGCCAGCTTCATCCTGAAGAATCAAAAAATTCTCCATTTCCTCCCAAGGTAACTCCTCCCTGCGAGCTGGCATTCCCTTCTAGAGTTCTTCCTCCCCACTCCCTATTGTCACTTCTCAGAACTGTATTTCATCCCACATCCAAATTCTACTAGCTTGGTGTGTGTATGTTATATATCACCATCCAACGTTTAAAATCCTACTAAGTCAGAAAACATGGCTGCCTAAAAATATTCAGAAATCTAATCACAGACAATGACATTTAAAATCAAATGATGAGGAAATTAAGTTTAGAGATGTTTTCACAATTCTTTTTTTTTTTAATATTTTATTGATTTTTCACAGAGAGGAAGGGAGAGGGATAGAAAGTTAGAAACATTGATGAGAGAGAGACATCGATCAGCCACCTTCTGCACGCCCCCTACTGGGGATGTGCCCGAAACCAATGTACATGCCCTTGACCAGAATCGAACCTGGGACCCTTCAGTCCGCAGGCCGACGCCCTATCCACTGAGCCAAACCAGTCCCGGCAGTTTTCACAATTCTTAATGCAACTCAAATGACAATGAGATGAAAAAAAAAAAACAACACACCACGACACACCACACATTGTTGAGCCATGAAATAGGCACGAGGGAAGATGATATATTACTGGACTTTGTTTTTTATGACTTACAGGGATCCTTAAAATTGACTGTTTATAATCAGGTATTTTATTTATTCACCTTTCAAAACTACAAATTTTAATATAATATTTTCAGACTATCATCCAAATCAAGCTTAGAAAATAATGTATTTACCAATTTGAGAACTTGCAAAAGTACATTTTCCTAATTCCAACACAGAGGTATGAAAATAGGTAAATTTCAAATATGTTCATAGAATTAAAAATGACTTCATGCTGAAACCAGTTTGGCTCATTGGATAGAGCATCCTGCAGACTGAAAGGTCCCAGGATCAATTCTGGTCAAGGACATGTACCTTGGTTGCAGGCACATCCCCAGTAGGAGGTATGCAGGAGGCAGCTGATCGGTGTTTCTCTCTAATCGATGTTTCTAACTCTCTGTCCCTCTCCCTTCCTCTTTGTAAAAATTAAATAAAATATATTTTTTTAAAAATGACTTCATTATTGCTGCTATTCACTCTTGACAGCATCTCTTTTGGAACAAACCCTTTTTAAGGGATTTGATGACTGCATTCCAGAAATGCACAGATATTCCCAATTTTGAATATAATTTCAGAGAATCCACAGACTGCCTATATCCCACCACAGATGCTGTTGTTTTTAGCACATCAGGCTAAGAATCTGTCCACAGGCCTACAGTCAAGATTCCTATTTTAAAAAAAAACATGAACTAAATTAATGCTTCTTAATAATGATTCTTTTGTTCCATTTTGCTGAAATTTGTTCTTTTAATAAAGTCAAAACTAAAACACTTGTTGCAAGTAAATATAAAGACTTAAAATAATTTATTCAGTTCCAACATCCTGTAATTTAAAATATGATTCCTTCTGATCATTCACACTTCTAAAATCAGCTGTACAAAGTCCTAACTCACATATTATTTCCCCAGTAACCAAAATTTTGACCAAAGTAAGTCATCTTTAATTTTTCTTTAATATAGGCATGTTATTCACAATAAAAAAATCAATGGAATTCAGTCCTGCACAAAACATTTTAGCCATTCCCAATTGTCTTTAATCCATATTTTGCTTAATTTAATAGAAGAGCACAGATATTCTCAGTCCTTTCTAATATGGATGAGATTTAGACATTCTAAAAACTGAAATCTTCAAAACTGTCATTTATGATTTAACATTATACATCTATTCTACTTATACTTTCCATTCAATTGTATCAAACCAAAAATTAGAAAAAATGCAATAGCATTACAGGCGAACATAGCAAGTGTAAAAATTGCAACAATTCACTGGAGATTTTCTATTACACTTCTATCTACATAATATTGAAAAAAAAACTGTATAAATGAGAAAGAGGCTAAAGAGCAAAATCAAACTCTAGCTTTATTAAGTGCAGGCCTAATGTCTTTAGATAAAATATTTGTAGGTGCCACAGTCAATCAGATTTCAACAGGAACCGAAGATGAAAGCATTCATGCATTAAAGGCAAGTGTGATAATTATGATATGGAGACAAGATAATGGAAAACATCCTAGGCCACATTTCACTTTGTGTATCAAGTGCTGCCTTGACCTAGCATTCTGCAATGCGCCATCACATTTACTGTTACTTTATCATTTTAATTACTTAGCAGAATTCAATTAATTTGGCTGGCATGTAGTCAGTGGATGGGAATCCTTCACTATCTCACAGGGTCTTTTCCCTGTGTCATTTCTAAAAATAATGCTGCAAAACAGGTTTGAATAAACATGCAGCTAAGTTTAAAATTCTTGTTCATCCTTCAAATTTATTAACCTCTTACTGATTAAAGAAATGGCACCTATTTTCCTGGAATGTCATTTTCAGATAGAGTATGTCAAGGTGCTGACAGACAAATTCAAGCCAAAATTTTAATATGACTCTATATTGAAAAGTTTACACTGGCTCCACTTTAAAATTCTCAGGGTGCAAATAGAAAAGAGTGGGGTAATTACCTCAGAGAAGAGGATAGTTCCACATGCAGATTTAGCACAAAGTTCAATGCCTATGTATTTAAGGATTACAGGAATCAGTTTCTAATCTATGCTCTACCATAACCTGTTATCCAGAATCCATCTACCTTAGCATTCATGAAAATAGTCCTCAACAAAGTTCAAGGTTACAATTACATTGCTATTATTACTATAATATATCCTATCTAATAAAAGAGTAATATGCAAATTAACCATCACTCCGCTACACTCACAGGCCACATCCATCAGTCACGCCCACAAACCAATCAGGAGCAAGTATGCAATTTAACCCCAATCAAGATGGCTGCAGCCACAGAATAAGCAGGAAGGAGGTTTGGGTTTCCCTGGCAATGGAGAAACCAAGCTTTTGACACACCCTGGCCGGCCCAGGCCTCCAATCAAAGAAACAAAGTTTCAATTATAGAAGATAAATAAATCCCAACAAAAAGGGCAGCAGCCACAGAGCTGGAGAGAGCAGGAGTCTAGGGTTGCTCCCGGCGATGGAGGAAGCCAAGCTTTCTGCACACCTTGGCTGGCCTAGGCCTCCACTTAAGGCTACAAAGTTTCAATTGTAGAAGATAAATAAATCCCAGATACCAGGGCCTCCGCTTGGGTCGCCAGGGGGCATGGCCAGACTTCAAACCACCACAGGCCCCTCACCCAGGCTGCCCCACACCGCAAAGGAACCCCTACCCTGATCCAGGTCACTCTTCAGGGCAAACCAGTGGGCCCCCACCCATGCACCAGGCCTCTATCCTATCTAATAAAAGAGTAATATACAGATTGAACATCACTCCAACACACAAGATGGCTGCCCCCATATGATCAAAGATCCTGCCCCCATGTGCACACAAAATGGCCACTACAAGATGGCCAGCAGGGGAGAGCAGTTGGGAGGAACCAGGCCTGCAAGGGAGGGCAGTTAGGGGTAATCAAGCCTGTAAGGGAGGGCAGTTAGGGGTGACCAGGCTGGCAGAGGAGGGAAGTTGGTGGTGGTGATGGGCCTGTAGGAAAGGGCAGTTGGGGAGGTTGGAGAGGGGACCCAGGTCTGCATGGGAAAGCAGTTGGGAGGGGATCAGGCCTGCAGGGGAGACCAGTTAGGAGTAACTAAGCCTGCAGGGAAGGGCAATTAGGGGTGACCAGGCCTGCAGGGGAGGGCAGTTAGGGGCTAATAGCTGGCAGGGGAGCAGAAAGGAATCAATCAGGCTGGCAGAGAGTGGTTAGGGGATGATCAGGCTGGTAGACAGAAGCAGTTAGGGGCAATCAGGAAGGAAGGCAGGCAGATGAGTAGTTGGGAGCCAGCAGTACTGGACTGTGAGAGGGATCCCAGATTGGAGAGGGTGCATGCTAGGCTGAGGGACACCTCCTATCCCTCCCCACCCCCGTGTACAAATTTCGTGCACCGGGCCTCTAGTTACATTATAAAAACACTAAGGCTTTATACTTATTACTTGACAAATTTATAATAATGTTTCTTACAAATGTGACATGTAACTGTTCTAATACGCTTAAAATTTTGAGGAAAGTAATTTTCAGATGTTATTAACAATTTCTCTTCAGAACTGTCAGGTCAAAGAATGGAGTTTCTCAGTATGCACATTTCATTATTAAAAGAAAGCTACATACAGCAAGGATGAAATTCCTTTCATACTAGAAGGCAAACATAACATTCCAATGAAACTTAGATTAGTACCTGACTAAAGGGGAAATATTTGCTGAGGATTTAATCCTGAATAAAGACCGAACATCTTCTGTTTAGTTGTCGCTCAATAAATTTTACTTTCCCCTAGAAATAAGTCACTCTCAGCCTTGGTAAGGGTGACTAGCAAAACAGAAAAGGAGGCTGGCAGGAGGTTAATATGATTCTTCTTCCTTGTATAAGCAGATGAGGGTAAGGTAGCCTAGTATATCTTTTAGACAGAGAAGGAAAAAGGAAAGGTACTATCTGGAAACACAAGTGAACACAAAGTAAAACCATCAATCAGCTTCGTAGAAATAACTATGGATAAAGCCAAAAGATAACAATAATTCAAATTCAAGTAAAGGATGTTTAAATTTGCCAGTCTAAGAAGACATACATTCTCGGGGAGAAACCAAGATGGCAACATAGATGAACACCTACAAAGCTGCTTTGCACAACAATTTCAAAACTACAACTAGCCGAAACTGGTTTAGCTCAGTGGATAGAGCATCGGTCTGCAGACTGAAGGGTCGCAGGTTCAATTCAGGTCAAGGGCATGTATCCTGGTTGTGGGCACATACCCAGTGGGGGGCGTGCAGGAGGCGGTTGACCAATGTCTTGCTCTCATCAATGTTTCTAACTCTCTATCCCTCTTCCTTTCTCTCTGTAAAAAATCAATAAAATATATTTTTTAAAAAACACTACAACTAAAAGAACAGGCACCATCCACAACCACAGGAAAGCTGGCTGAGTAGAAATTCTACAACTAGAAGGAAAGAGAGGGGCTCACAGAGATTCAGAGGAGCTGCAAAAAGCTGAGGTATGGAGACGCACGCATGGAGAGGACAGGGCAAAGTGCATGGCTAACTTACTCTAGCGGGAGGGAGATAGAAACTCCCAACGGCACTGAACCCCAATTCCGGGCAAGACTCATATGGGGGATTCTGGACTTTTGTGAAAAGGGCAGTAGGCAGGGAAACTTTGGGGAGCCGTGCAAGACAGAGGTCTGGAGGTGCACACAAAAGTGCACACACAGAGGGCTGACTGCTGATTGTGCCGCTGGCTTTCTCTAGCAAGAGGAAAACAGATCCTCCCAACTACACTGAAATCCAGGTCAGACTACACTGAACCCCAGTTTTGGGCGAGACTCTGGGGACCCAGTTTCATACGGCCCCCAGAGCACACAGAAACTCAGGGGAGCCAGAAAGGCAGAGATCTGGAAACAAAGGAACAGATCACCAACAAAAGAAATGGAAGAAAACAAACGATTGGATATGGAGTTCAAAACCACAGTTATATGGTTTTTCAAGGATTACCTAGAAAAGATGGATAAATTTAGGGAAAACTGATGAATATAACAGAATCAGGGGCATGGAAAGGGAGTGGACTGACAACTCTCAGGGGGAAAGGGGTGAGGTGGGTGCAGGGAGAGACTGGATAAAAATCATATACCTATGGACAAGGACAATGGGAGGAGATAAGGGCAGAGGGTGGAGTGTGAGCCAAGTGGAGGGGAGCTATGACAGGGGGGAAAGCAAAACATTTGTAATAATATGAACAATAAAGACTTATTTTTAAAAATTAAATTAATTAATTAATTTAATTAAATACCAAGAGCAAAAGATAAAGACAGAATATTAAAAGCAGCAAGAAAAAAACAGTTAATTACCTACAAGGGAGCACCCATAAGATTGTCAGCTGATTTCTCAACAGAAACTATGCAGGCCA
>PVJN01028662.1:0-27026 GCA_004026805.1 Lasiurus borealis
GAGCCAACAGGTTAGGGCTCTCTTTTAAAAATTTAAATTATTCATTGTTTAAATTATTACATGTGTCTCCCCCCTCCCATTGACCTCTTCCTGGTCCCCCTTTCCCCCCAGCACATGCCCTTACCCTCCCTACTGTCTATGTCCATTGGTTATGCTCATATTCATGCAAACAGGTCCTTTGGTGGATCTCCTACCTCTGCCCCCTGCCTTCCCTCATAGGCTGGACACTCTGTTCGATGCTTCTATGTCTCTGAGTCTATTTTTGTTCATCAATTTATGTTGTTCATTATGTTCCACAAATGATGAGATCATGTGATATTTATCTTTCTCTGGCTGGCTTATTTTGCTTAGCATAATGCTCTCCAGGCCCACCCACACTGTTGCAAGTGCTAAAAGTTCCTTTTTTTTTTTTTTTTTTTACAGCAGCGTAGTATTTCTATTCCATTGTGTAGACGTACCACAGTTTTCTAATCCACTCATCTGCTGATGGGCACATAGGCTATTTCCAAATCTTAGCTATGGTAAATCGTGCTGCTATGAACATAGGGGTGCATATATCCTTTCTGATTGGTGTTCCTATTTTCTTGGGAAAGATTCCTAGATGTGGGATCACTGGGTCAAAGAGTAGAGTGATTCTTCAACAACTCAAAGTGCAATTGCCCAGCTGGCGTGACTCAGTGGTTGAGCATCGGCCTGTGGACTAGGAGGTCATGGTTTGATTCTGGTCAGGGCACATGGTTGCCTGGGATGCGGGCTCCATCCCCAGTGGGGGATGTACAGGAGACAGCCAATCAATGATTCTCTCTCATCATTCATATTTCTATCTCTCTCTTCCTCTCTGAAATCAATAAAAAATACATTTTTTAAAGAAAGTGCAATTGCCATGTGATCCAGCAATCCCACTTCTGGGTATATATGTATAAGAACTGCAAGCAGGATCTCAAAGAGATGGCTGTAAAGCAGCGGTTCTCAACCTGTGGGTCGAGAACAGCTAGCAGGGTCTCCTAAGACCATCAGAAAACACAGATATTTACATTAAGATTCATAACAGTAGCAAATTACAATTATGAAGTAGCAACAAAAATAATTTTATGGTTGGGGATCACCACAACATAAAGAACTGTATTAAAGGATTGCGGTATTAGGAAGGTTGAGAACCACTGCTGTAGAGCGATGCTTATAGCAGCATTATTCACAATAACTAAACACGGGAGCAGCCCCAATGGTCCCTGACAGCTGAGCGGATAAACAAAAAGGGGCAAATCACATAATGGAATGTTATCAGCCTCAGGAAGGAAAGAAATTCTGACACATGCTACCACCTGGGTGAACTTTGAGGACATTATGCTAAGTGAAATAAGCTAGTCATAAAACAGCAGATACTGTTTGATGCCACTTACATGAGGTACCTAGAGTAGTCACATTGACGGAGACAAAAAGTAGAATGGTGGTTGCCAGGGGCGGTGGTGGTGGTGGGGGGAACGTGAGGAGTTGTTTAATCGGCAGAGAACTTCAGTTTTACAAATGGAGAGAGTTCTGGAGATGGATGGTGGTGATGGCTGCACATTACGAATTATTTAATGCCACTGAACTGTACTTAAAAGTGGGTGAGATGGAATATTTTATGTGTGTGTGTGTTTACCACACAAGAGAAGGCGAAGATTCACCAGGGCTTGAGGGAAAGAGCCGGATCTGGGACTGATCTGAGCCTGCAAAGCCCTTGCCTTGCCTGTTACCCAGCACCCATGAGCCCGGAAGATGGGGAGCATTGGCGTAGGGGAGGAGGGCCTAGAGTGGGTGTTGGGTGGAGGCCTGTGATAGGACCGGCTCCAGAACTGGAGGCAAATGTGGGTGCAATGAGTGGAGGGGAACAGCGGGGGAGGCCATCTGTGACAAGCAGTGAACTTGATCCTTCCTTCCCCTCCCCTTACTTCCCAGACAAGGAAACTGAGGACCAGGTCTCCGTACTGCAGGGGGCTGGCGCAGGGCTGAGGGAAGGAAGAAGAGGCAGGTGGGACAGCAGCTACCTCCCCCAGGCCTCCCAGGACCACCCCAACCCCCAGGATGGGCCTGGTCACCTGACTTACAGGTGGGAGTGACTCAGGCGGGGGGCCTGCCCTGGTGGCTCTGGTCCCTGGGCCACAGCAGCTCTGGGCCTCTCAGCTGTGATGTCAGGGCCCTTCCTTCCTCCCACATCTGCTTGCAAAGGTCGCCTATTTTAAACTCTTTCTCACCCCACCCTGTCCCTGCCCCACAAAGAGGATGATTTTTTCTATCCTGTGTCAACAGCTCATTTCAATATCCCAACAGCTTTTCCTCCTGGTATATCCATCACCAGCACCTGTACCCCCAGAACCCCGAGTCCGGGCAGATTCCCCTAGATTGCGGGCACCCACCCTGGTCACATCCAAGTTCATGAATGATTCCTGAGCATCTGCTACCTGCCAAGCACTGTCCAAGGCCCTCAGGGATAGACCCTGCCTTTCTGAAGATTAATTTTTTTTATATTTTATTGATTTTTCACAGAGAGGAAGGGAGAGGAATAGAAAGTTAGAAACATCGATGAGAGACATTGATCAGCCGCCTCCCGCATGCCCCTTACTGAGGATGTGCCTGCAACCAATGTACATGCCTTTGACCAGAATCGAACCTGGGACCTTTCAGTCTGCAGGCCAACACTCTATCCACTGAGCCAAACAGGTTCCAGCTGAATAATTTTTTAAGAAATTCTTGACAGTGTTACAGATATCCCTCTCCCTCTCCCATTTATCCCCTTCCACCAGGCCTTGCCACCCCCCAGGCCTTCCCCACACTATTGTCTGTGTCCCTGGGTGCATCTCTGTCCCCATTCTTTGGTTAATCTCTTCCCCGTCCACCCCCACACTCCCCTCTGAGATCCGTTATTCTGTTCCATGCATCCATGCCTCTGGATCTATTTTGTTCTTCAGTTTATTTTTTCTTGATTCCACAGAAGTGAGATCCTGTGACATTTGTCTTTCTCGGACTGGCTCATTTCACTTAGTGTAATAATGTCCAGATCCATCCACGCTGTCACAAAGGGTGAGTTCCTTCTTTTTTACAGCTGCATAGTACTCCATTGTATAAATGTACCACAGCTTTTTTTATCCACTAATTTACTGCTGGGCACTTGGGCTGTTTCCACAGCTTAACTATCCTATCTAATAAAGAGGGGATATGCTAATTAACCATCACTCCATCACAAAGATGGCTACACCTGTGAGGCCAAGTTCCCGTAAGGAGCCTTAATGAGCAATCCGCAGGGACCTGAGGCTATGCCCTCCCCCACCCCTGTGGGGCTTAACAGGGGACCTCAGGCCGTGTCCCCCACCTGGCAAGGCTTGACAGGGGACCTCAAGGTGCACTTCCTGTCCTGGTGCTGGGTTAGGGGACCTCAGACTGCACCCCCCGCAGTGCTTGACAGGAACCTCAGGCCACGCCTCCCATCTTGGCACCAGGCTGGGGGACCTTAGGCTGTGACCCCTACCTGGTGGGGCTTGATGGGGACCTCAGGCCGCAACCCCCACCCCGGTGCCAGGTCTGGGGACCTAAGGCCACACCCCCAGCCCGGTGTGGATTGATGGGGGACCTCAAGGTGTGTTTCCTGTCCTGGTGCTGGGTTAGGGGACTTCAGGCCTCACCCCTCACCCCAGCACCGAACAGGGGACCTGAGGCTGCGTCTTCCTGCCTGGCGGGGCTTGACAGGGAACCTCTGGCTGTGCTCCCCACCCAGCGAGGCTTAATGGGGGACCTCAAGGTGCACCCCCAGTGCTGGGTTGGGGGAATTCAGGCTGTAGCCCCTGCCCAGCGGGGCTTGACAGGGGACCTTAGGCTGTGCCCCCCTCCTGGTGCCAGGCCAGGGGACCTGAGGCTGCATCCTCCTGCCTGGCAGGGTTTGACGGGGGACCTCAGACCATGCCCCTGCCCAGTGGGGCTTGACCGGGGATCTCAGGCCATGTCCCACACCTGGCAGGGCTTGATGGGGGACCTCAAGGCACGCCCCCTGCCTTGGTCTGGGCTGGGGGACCTCAGACCATGCCTCCCATCCTGGCGCTGGGCCAGGGGACCTGAGGCTACATCCCCTGGCCAGCAGGGCTTGACAAGGGTGGGCACTGGGTCTGGATTTCACTGGATTTTGAGGCAAATATGGGTGGGCGGGGACTTGACTCTGGATCCCGTGGTGAGCCCCAGACTCTGACAGGAGGAAGGTTTTCCTATTCATTTTACTAGTTTTCTTTCATCTCTGACACTTCTCTTATAGAGAAAGGTCAAATAGCAATATTAAATCATTTCCTCTAATTAATCCCCTTTTAATGTGCATGAATTTCATGCACCAGTCCACTAGTAGTAAATAATGCTACTATGAACATAGGGGTACATATACTCTTTCTGATAGGTGTTTTGGGATTCTTAGGATATATTTCCAGATGTGGGATTGCTGGGTCAAAGGCAGTTCCATTTTTAATTTTTAAAAAATTTTTGTATTGCTTTTTAGAGAGAAAAGAAGGGAGAGGGAGACAGAGAGAGAAACATCAATGTGAGAATAGAACATCAATCTGCTGCCTTCTGTACCTACTCCTCTTCCCTCTACTGGGATCAAGCCTCAAATCTAGTCATGTGCCCTGACCAGGAATCGAACCAGTGACCCTTTGGTGCAGGCACAACACCCAACCAAGCCACAGCAGCCAGAGGAAACTCCATCCTGCTCCCCACAGTCTGCACTCCCACCAGCAGTTCCCTCTCTCCACATCCTCACCATTGCTTGTTGTTTGTTGATGGTAGTCATTTTTGGCAGGTGTGACATGATACCTCGTTGTAGTTTTTTTAAATATATATATCTTTGTTGATTTCAGAGAGGCAGAGAGAGAGAAACATGATGAGAAAAAGAATCATTCACCCGCTGCTTCCTGCACATCCCCCACTGGGGACTGAACCCACAACCTGGGCATGTGCCCTTGGCTGGAATAGAACCCAGGACCCTCAGTCCGCAGGTCAACTCTCCATCTGAGCCAAACTGGCTAGGGCTCATTGTAGTTTTAATTTGCATCTCTCTGATGATTAGTGATGTTGAGTTTTTTTCATATGTCTATTGGCCTTCTGTATGTCTCCATTAGAGAAGTGTCTATTCAGTTCCTTTGCCCACTTTTAAATTGAATTGTCTGTTGAATGAGTTCTTTGTATATTTTGGAAATTAACCCCTTAACAGGTGTCTCCTTGGCGAATACATTCTTCCAAAAAGTGGGTTCCCTTTTCATTTTATAGATGGCAATCGGGGGCCAGGACGGCTCCGGGGAGGGGCTGCGGGAGGTTGAGGCATGTTGATCGGGGCCCCGTCATAGTGACTGGTTGTTCTGGTTGTTCAGTCATTCTGGTCACTTGGCTTTTATATAGATAAATTATATCTCAATAAAATAATATAAAAACATAAAAACAATCTGCAGCCCTTCTTCTCCCAGATAATGTCAAACCTCTGTGACGAACACTGTGATGGGGAAGCACAGGGCTGGCTGGTGTGGAGTGGAGAGGCCGTGTCTCTCACCAGGATTAGGCAATCAGGGGGTCTTACCACAGTAAGTCTAGTAAACATCCATCACCTTACAGAGTCACAAGTTTACTTTTTCTTGTAATAAGGACTTTTAAGAACTCCTCTCTTAGCAATGTTCACATATACAATATAGTATTATGAGCTATGGTCACCATGCTGCACTTGACATTCCCAGTCTGTATCTTCTGACCACCTTCGCCCATTTTCCCCTATTTCCTTGGGAGGTTTTGTAAATCAATTCGTTTCCATTTAATTACACAGGTAAAACGTGAATAGTTAAAAATGTATAAAGTTTTTAAAGTATATAGATATAGCCCTAGCTCATTTGGCTTAGTGGATAGAGCATCGGCCTGCAGACTGAAGGGTCTCAAGTTCGATTCCAGTCAAGGGCATCTACTGGGGTCACATGCCCAGGGTTGCCAGCTTGGTTCCCAGTAGGGGTCATGCAGGAGGCAGCCAATCAATGATTCTTTCTCATCATTGATGTTTCTCTCTCTCTTCCTTTCCCTTTTTCTCTGAAATCAATAAAAATGTTTTTAAAAACATAAAGGTAGAGTAAAAGATTTTCTCTTTTGGTGTCCATTCATACATTTCTTTGGTGCATTACACACATATATATGTACAGAAGTTTGAGATTTATTTTGTGTGTGTTTTTTTTTCATACATAAATCGAATCATACAGGTAATTATTGTTTCACAACTTTTCTTGTCTTGGAGATCATTTATGTCAGAACTGCTGTATTGTGTTCCAAAGTATGAATGTACTGTTATCTTGTAGTCATTCCCCAAATGCTTTACTCCTGCCCTAACGGGTTTGGCTCTTACCAAGTGGATAGAGCGTTGTGCTGCGGACTGAAGGGTCCCAGGTTCGATCCCGGTCAAGGGCATGTACCTTGGTTGCAGGCACATACCCAGTGGGGAGTGTGCAGGAGGCAGCTGATCCATGGTTCTCTCTCATCAGTGTTTCTAACTCTCTATCCCTCTCCCTTCCTCTCTGTAAAAATTCAATAAAAATATTTTTTAAAATGTTTCAATCCTGTTTTTAATTTTCTCTGTATTTTGATGGTTTCACGTCCTCGGGCCTTGGTAATCCGGGAGAGCCTGCCCCTCCCAGACTAGCTAATTCCTCCGGATAGTAAACAACTTGCCTGAGGACACACCTTTCCCAGTCAGAGCCCACATCCCAGCCACCGTCTTTATCTAACTCCAGGCCCCAAATCAGCATTTCCCCTGCCCTACGTCACCCCAGCCACGTCCGGGAGAGCTGGAGACCACCCCTCCAGCCAGAGAGGGCAGACATTTCCGAACTATGCGATCCTGAACTTGTTTAAACTTGCCTGCCCTACCTGGCCTGTTCTGCCGAGGAAACCGCATCCAGGCCACGCTTCCCACCCCCGCCCCCCACTCCCGGCTCCTTCTGCCTCCTGCCCCGACCCTGGTGCTTGCCCCTGTGGCCTCCCGAGGAGGGAGATGGCCCTCCTCTGGAGAACTATAAGTAATAAACATTCTTTCAAGGTGATCAGCCGCACTGTGTTGTCACTTGGTCACCTCTAGAGAGTAAATCCCAGATTCCGGTAAAACACTGAATGATGGACATTTAGAGGTTTTCCATTTTTCTCTGTTCCAGAAAAAGCTGCAATGATCATCTCTATATATGCTTCTCTCTCTCTCTCTCTCTCTTTCTCTCTCTCTCTCTCTCTCTCTCTCTGTGTGTGTGTGTGTGTGTGTGTGTGTGTGTGTGTTCCTCCAGGAGGTGGAATGCCAGGTGGCAATTACCTAATTGCTCACTGATCTCCATGGGCAATGCCCCTCCCCTGCCCCGCCCAGCCCCTGCTCCCCGTGCCTTATGGGTTCACAGCTACTGGATCACAGAGTGAATGAGACACCTCAGAGGTGGTCCTGGAATGGCCTGGTCAGCACCAAAGGGGCTCCGTGGTGTAAGACATCTTCCCTGACCTCAGTCCACCCGGTCCCCTGAATTCTCCCTCCCCCCCCCCCCCCCCCCCCCCCCCCCCCCCCCGTTTCAGTCTTAGCATCACCCAGGCCAGAGAGAGGTCCCTGGGAAGTAAGACATAGCCTTGTCAGAGAGTTGGGCTGATGGAAAGAACATGGATTTGGGGGTCAGAGTTGGGCTGATGGAAAGAACACGCATTTGGGGGTCAGAAAATCTGGCCATGTGAAGCGGGGCAGGTGACTTCACCTCTGAGTCCTGGCCTCCTCCCCTCTCAGAGCAACCGTCAGAATAGATGTCATACGTGTCATCTACTAGTGTGTGTTCAGCCCTTCGCACACGCAGGTGCTAAGCACAAGCACAAAGCCTGCTGTGTGTTATCCACGTGCCCCTCCAGATTGCCCCCCCCCACTTCTCCCCCGGGGAAGCACCTGGGCCTCTCTGCTCTCCAGCTTCCACTTGGGTTTGTTCAGTGGAAACGCTGGCAAAAGGCTGGTGCGTAAAGGAAGAGAGAGGGGACCGGCTTTTTATTGCCCTGGCTCCCTCCTGCCCTCTGGGCTGGGCTGACGGAGTTCTGTTCTCCCCAAGGCCCCACCTCCCCGCTAGAACGACAGCTCTCACCACTCCTGCCCCTCGCCCTTCCGGCTGAGGGTGGCCAGAGCTTCCTGCTGTGGTGCCCCTCCATCCCTTTCCTTTGCCAGTCCCTTGGGAGAGGAAGGCCCCTCATTAAACTCTCTCTCCAGTGGCCTCTTCCAATGAGCCATCTGGTTCTTGCTGGAACCTTGGCTGAAGCAAGGAACCGGTGTCCCCATTTTTATCAAGGTGTTCTTTCTGTCCCTCACCCCACACAACTGCAGAAAGAAGACCCCTGAAGGTTTGGAGGGAGACCCCTGTTGAGGGGCGAGGCCTGGGAGAGAGGGCCTGCCTGCAGGGCTGCCTGCCCAGCTGAACCCCACAGGTCGCAGCCCGGATGCCCGCATCTTCCTCTTGAACTTCGCAAGATCAGTCTTGTCCGCCCAACCCCCTGCTCCCGGCCCAGGTGTCCTGACTCACACTTGTGAGCTCATCCAGGACCGACAGAAACCCGCATCTCCATTGATCCTGAGGGAGATACAGGCTGGCCAGCGGAATCCTGAGGTCAGCTGCTCAGGAGGGTCTCTTTCAGGAATTAGTAGTAGTAACAACAGTGACCAGATGCTGAGCACCTACTATGTGTGTCTAGGCACTGTTTTAGTGCTTGCATTCATTCATTCAGCAAATATTTATTAAGGGTTTATATGCCGGTACTATTCTAAGCTCTGGGGATGTAACAATAAAGACCACAGACAGCCGAAACCGGTTTGGCTCAGTGGATAGAGCATCAGCCTGCAAACTGAAAGGTTGCAGGTACGATTCCTGTCAAGGGCATGTACCTTGGTTGCGGGTACATCCCCAGTAGGGGTCGTGCAGGAGGCAGCTGATTGATGTCTCTCTCATCGATGTTTCTAACTCTCTATCCCTCTCCCTTCCTCTTTGTAAAAAACCAGTAAAATAAAATAAATTTTTAAAAAAGACCACAGACAGCCCCAGTTAGTTCTTGAACCAGGATGTTAAGGTCCAGAAACTTGCCAACGGCACTCAGCTGCTAAGTGGCTGAGCCAAGATTCAAACCCAGGCTTCCCAGCATCATCTTAGAAAATGCCAGGAGGATCAGGTGGCAGCTTGGGAAGAGGCAAATCGAACTGCCCTAGAGAGACGAGGATGCCTTGAGCTTGGGTGGGGGGTGGGGTGTGTGCAAGGCTCCAATCTGTATTCCAGATGCCTGCAGTGACTCAAATATAGGGTCAGGGCCCAGGGTGACACAGCCAGGGAAGGACGCTCTGTGAAACGATGCTCCTGCTTATTGCTTGTTTGTAATTTCCTTCTTGACGTAAAATCTGTGAGTCATGGCCTCAGAACTCCTGTAGGTTTCACAATCTACACAGTTGATTGCAGACACCATGCTGCCTCCTGCCAGCACATTTTGACAGTCATTCCCCACTCCCCGTACCCAACCCCCAATTGGGACATGGGGGACTTCTTTTGGGAGGTCAGTGGAAGCAAGGCAGGGGAAGGTAAGCACCAGACCCCATGCGCCACTCAAGGGCCAGTCGTGCCAAGTCTGGAGTGGTCAACCAGCTGGTCAGAGCTCCTGTCCCCCAATGCAGGCAGACATCCATTTCATTGAGCACCCACAAAACGGTGCAGAGGGTGAGTTAGGCAAAATTGGGCAATATTTCAGAACCACAGACCTCGGATCGACTGGATTCAAATTCCAATTCTACTACTTTCCGGCTGGGTGGTTTCAGAAAAGCCTGTTCACCTCTCTGAGCCTCGGTTCCCTTATGTGTAATAAAATAGTAATGCCGCTCCTCACAGACAGGGCTGCTGGGACAGTGAAATGAAGCAACGCATCTAAATGCTTAGAAAAGAACACAGCACATCGCGAGTGAGCAAAAAATGTCATTACCTCCGGGCAATAACCCACGACAGTGCGCACACCCCATTTGCAGAGTTGTAACAGTAATTCAGTGGTAGTACGGACGGAGGCTCAGGCACATCGATTTAATCCCCCACGTGTTGCTCTTTAGCATTAACACAGCGCCCTCATTAGCATCAGTCCAATAGGTACTCACCTCTGTGAGGTCTCTGTTCCAATATCATCCCAGCTCAAACATCGCCTCTTTAGAGGATCTTCTCCAACCGCCCAGTCTAATCTCAGACATGTGCATGTGCTCTGTCTCTATACCACCTCCCGTTTTAGTTTCATCAAAGAGCTTACCAGCCTCAGAAATGTTCCTATTGACTTGTTACCTGTTTATGATTGGCTTCTCCCATAAAAAAATGTAAGTTTCCATGAGATCAGAAGCCTGATATCTTGGTCTCTCCTCAATTCTCTCTCTTTAAAAATACATGTGTGTGTGTGTGTGTGTGTGTGTATTTCAGAGAAGAAAGGAGAGGGAGAGATAGAAACATCAATGATGAGAGAGTGTCATTGATCGGCTGCCTCCTGCATGCCCCTCACTGGGGATGGAGCCAGCAACCCAGCGTGTGCCCTGACCGGGACTTGGACCATGACCTCCCGGTAATAAAGAAAACAGAAATGCCTCTCATCACAGACAGGGCTGCTGGGACAGTGAAATGAAGCCACGCATCTAAATGCTATACCACTGAGCCACCCCGGCTGGGCTCTCCTCAATTCTCAAAGCCAAGTACTATGTCTGGCACCTAGTAGGCACTTAAAAAAACTCACACACAAACACTCTTCAAAGAACAACAACACATCTGATGTCCCAGCAGCCCTCTTTAGGCACCAGGACCTCCTTTTGCAGAGAAGAGGGACAGAAGCTCAGAGAGACAGGTGATTGGATGCTGAGCCTCCGGCTTGCTGATTTTAGTCACCCAGTTGGCTCCGCTTTGTATCTGAGCTGTGCCCCAGAGAGTGACGGGACGGCGGAGGCGGTGACTGTCAGATGTGGCATTCAGAACTGTCTGCCCGCCCGCACCCCTGGTAGCACACACACGTGTAGAAACAGCATCTGGCTGTAGCAGAGGGCTGGTTCCTAATTCTATCACTGGTGCATTGGGCTGCTTCTCTTGACTTAGCTTCAATCTCTCACTAGCTTCAAACCCTCGTCTAGATCAGAGAGTTTTGTTGTTGTTGTTTTTGAAAAAAAATGTTTTTATTGATTTTAGAGAGAGAAAAGAACATGGATTGGCTGCCTCCCACATGCACTTTGACCAGGGATTGAACCCACAATCTGGGTGTGTGCCCTGAGCGGGACTCACATCAGTGACCTTCCCGTGCACAGGATGAAGCTCAACCAACTGAGCCACACTGGCCAGGGCTGTTGTTTGCTTTGATTTAAATATATATATTTATCAGAGAAGAAGGGAGAGGGAGAGAGAGACAGAAACATTAATGATGAGAGAGACTCATTGACTAGCTGCTTCCTGCACGCCCCCCACTGGGGATCGAGCCCACAACCCGAGCATGTGCCCTTGGCTGGAACAGAATCTGGGACCCTTTAGTTTGCAGGCCAATGCTCTACTCACTGAGCCAAACCAGCTAGGGCTGTTTTGATTTTTTTTTTTTTTAACTGAGATACAATTCACATTCCATAAAAGATCAAGGTTTTTAAAACTTCCTTTTAGTTGCAGAATCTTTTTTTTCTCTAAAATTAATTTTATATGAAGATCCAATCTGTAAACCAGAGGAAAGGGGCTGTTGGGAGGAGTGGAGAGGGGTGGCTTGAGAACCCCACCTGCTTTGTGTACCCCTTTCTTCCACCGTGCTCCCCCGTCCACACCCTCAGAGGTCCCTGAGGCACTTCCACAGAATCCTAGGGCTGGAGGAACCCAGTTTGAAAACCACTAGACAAGAGTCACTCTTTAGGGTCCTTTCCAAGGTGCAGGAGCCCTGGGGAATGGTGTATGGGGGGGCCTGCTCCCCCAATTTGCAGAGGAGAGTTGTTCCTTGAGCAGCTGTCCAGCTGTGTCCCCAGGGTCATGAGAAAGAAGGCAAGGGCAGGCTCAGGGCGCAGGAAGTGGAGCCGGCCAGCTGGGAGGCAGTGACAGGCGCTGGTACCCTGGCCTCCTGGACAGGCTGGTGACATCACAACCCCAGGAAGCAGCTGCCTGCGGGGCCCTCGTGTCCCTCCGTCCTTCTCTGGGAAAATCAGCCACCAGCTGCTGCAGCCCTCTTCTCCCTCGCTGGCTGCTCTGGATTGTCCCCTCCTGAGTCATCTTTGGCAGCCGCCGCCACTTCCTCTTGTTAACAACCTACTAAGTGTCAGGCTGCACTGTCCTTTATGGAACGGCCTGTAATTGCATGCATTCCCTTTCACCATTTAATTCAAGCATCGCCTCAGCGTTAGGAAGCAGCGGGCAGCACCATCCCCGTTTTACAGGCAATGAACCCGAGGCTCAGGGGAGCGAGGCAGATCGCCCAGCTCGCCCAACTGGTAAACATCACAGCCAGGCCTGGCCCCGCTTCTGACAGACTCTGAACCGTGAATTATCCCATTGTCAGAGTCAAGCAAAACAAGGCCAGGTGGCGTTTTCTTCACACGTGGCGAGCTGATCGTACGTTTCAAACCCAGCATTCAAAAATGAATGCTGATTCCTGGCCTGTCATCCAGGCCAAGCCACAGGGCGAATGGAAAGGGCTTAGGACGCTGCCTGGCCCTCTACAGACGTTAGCTATGACCGTGACGCTCCCCATCTTACAAAGGAAACGAAGGCTCAGAGGAGCCAAGGTCCTTAAGACCGTAGAACAGGTGGGTGCCGAAGCCAGGTTTCTGTGACCCAAAGTCAGAGCTGTTTCTCTTGGACCCCTGCATGTGTGTGTGTGTGTGTGTGTGTGTGTGTGTGTGCGCGCGCGCGTGTGTGTGTATATGTATGTATATGTGTATGCACGTATATGTATGTGTGTATGTGTGTGCATATATATATATGTATATATATATTTTTTGTTTCAGAGAGGAAGGGAGAGGGTGAGAGAGATGGAAACATCAATGATGACAGAGAATCATCGATCGGCTGCCTCCTGCACCTTCCTCTCCTCCCCACCACCAGGGACCGAGCCTGCCACCCAGGCATGTGCTCTGGCTGGGAATCAAACCCTGATCTCCTGTTTCATGGGTCAACTCCCAACCACTGAGGCACCCCGGCCAAGCAAGCCCTAAATGTCTGGGCCAGGATTATCCTCCTGCTCAAACCCGTCTCCTAGAGCTGCTGTAACAAACTGGGGACGTAAAACAACAGAAATGTCTCCTCTCTGGTTCTGGAGGCCAACAGTCATAAAAGCAAGGTGTCGGCAGGGCCGGTTCCCTCGGCGGCTCGGAGGGCGAGCCCGCCCCGTACATCTCCGGCGGTGGCGGCTGCCAGCAGTCCTCGTGGCCCTTGGCTGGGAGCTTCCAGACGCCAGTCTCTGTCTCTGTCTTCACTGGGCCTCTTCTCTCTGTCTCTCAAATCTCGCTTTCCTTTCTCTTATAAGGACACGAGTTCTTGGATGTAGGGCTCACCCTAAATACAGGATGTTCTCATTTTGGGATCCTTAACTCAGTTACATCTGTAAATCCTCTATTTCTAAATAAGGCCACATGCCCAGGTACCAGAGTAAGGTCTTGGGCATATCTTTGTAGGGGGCATAATTCAACCCACTACATCGCCAGTCCAGTCAGCAAATCTTCATGGAGCTTGAACAATATGCCAGCCAGGGATGCAGCGGGCACATTACCTTAATGCTGCCCGCACTCCAGTGGGGGAGGCAGACAGTACAGGTAATGGTGGAATGGTTTATTTATTTTATTTATTTATTTTAAATATAATCTATTGATTTTTTACAGAGAGGAAGGGAGAGGGACAGAGAGCTAGAAACATCGGTGAGAGAGAAACATCAATTAGCTGTCTCCCGCACCCGCCCCCTCCCCCCACTGGAGATGTACCTGCAACCAATGTACATGCCCTTGACTGGAATCGAACCTGGGACCTTTCAGTCCACAGGCTGACGCTCTATCCACTGAGCCAAGCCAGTCTTGACGGTGGAGTGGTTTTAATAAAGAATATGAAGCCACAAAAGAGAGCATGTAATATCTGGGATGAGATGAAGTAGGGAGCCTGATGGATAGCCTATCGATCTATAGCTGTTTATTAAGCACCTACTGTGTGCAAGATACTTTAGGGAAGCACATATATACTTGGAAAGAAGCAACACTGAGTAGAAGGACGAGACTGAACTTTAAGCTTTGGAGACTGAAAGACCTAAACTTCAGGCTTTCACCTGTCTGTGCCTCAGTTTCCTCACTTCTAAAGTGGGAACGCGAAGAGCATTTGCCTCAAAGAATTGTTATCAGGTTTAAGTGAAATCAAGCATTCAGTCGGCGAATCTTTACTGAACATTTTCTATGTGCCAGGTACAGAATGTACAGTAAGTGGCGAGCAAAAGGCCTGGCATCAAGAAAGCACTTAATAAATGTCAGTTCTTATCCTCTTTCCCCTAATTCGCAAGTTAGGTAAAAGTTCAGGACAGAAATGCAAGAGAGGTCACAAGGCAGGACAGGCGAAAAGCCAAGAGAGCACGAGATCCGTGCACTAAGGAGTGAGTAAGAACGTGGCCAGAGCGGTCTGCCAATGCTTCCCGGGGGAATGGGCTTTGAACCTGACCCTGGAGGACAGAGCAGGGGAAAGGGAAGGGTCCAGGTAGGCTTCCTGGTGTGAACACAGGATTGGGCCGAATGGGGACCCTTTCTGCAGGATTCCGGGGAGCAATGAACTTGAAGCATCAGTGAAAGTTAGTTAGAAGTTTTCTAAACCTATGCTCTGGCTGGGTAGCTCCCTTGGTTAGAGTGTCGCCCCCTATACCAAGATTTTGGGTTTGATCACAAAGCAGGGCACACACAAGGAGCAATCAATGAATGCATAAAAAAGTGGAACAACAAATCAATGTTTCTCTGTCTTTCTCTTACTCCTTTCCCCTCAAATCAATACATAAAAATTTTTTTAAAGTTTTTTTTATGCCAAAACCGGTTTGGCTCAGTGGATAGAGCATCAGCCTGCGGATTGAAAGGTACCGGTTTCAATTCCAGTCAAGAGCACATACCTTGGTTGCGGGCTCATCCCCAGTGGGGGTTGTGCAGGAGGTGGCTGATCAATGTTTCTCTCTCATTGATGTTTCTGACTCTCTCCCTTCCTCTCCGTAAAAAATCAATAAAAAATATTTTTTAAAAAAAGCTAAAACAAAAAACAAGGGTAAGCACAGATGAGAACACACTTAATATCACAAGCGTTTGCATTTCTTTACATTTTGCTCCAAATTTGATATCACTCTTTTTGCAGGACATTTCCTATAAGGCAGTGGTTCTCAACCTTCCTAATGCCACGGCCCTTTCATACCGTCTCTCATGTTGTGGTGAACCCCACCCATAAAATTATTTTCGTTGCTACTTTATAACTGTAATTTTGCTACTGTTAATGAATTGTAATGTAAATATCTGTGTTTTCTGATGGTCTTAGGCGACCCCTGTCAAAGGGTCATTCGACCCCCAAATGGGTCGCGACCCACAGGTTGAGAACCACTGCTATAGGGAATTGTTTCATATGCTTTTATGAGACTTAACTTGTCTGCTTTTCCTATTCAATTCCTGTTCCAATTTCCTTCATCTCTGGTGCCTCGCCCAGTGCTTGGTATATAGTAAGTGCTCAATACGCAGCGCATTGAATGAATAGATAACTTTTATCTTTCGCTATACACAAGAGCACTTTGAACGGTGTGCTAAGCTTCGTGTTTCCTGGCCTGGGGCAAGTATCATATTGAGAGGCGCCGTATGAAAGCCAGGCAGGATTGATTGGTTGGAGACAGCTATGGGAATCAGCAGGCCGGAATCCAGTAAGACAGAAGCTTGCTAAACACAACTTACGAACGCGAGGTCTGTGTTGTAAACCCATTAGGCTCTGTTGCTTTAAACCCGGGTCAGCCAACCAAAGGTAGATGCAAACGACTTTCTTTAAACACGCCAGCGGCTTGAGACTTGAAATGGAACAGAAAGAGAATTCACAGGACTCAGCTCTGTCTTCTGGCTGGAGCCCTTGAGACCTGGGGATGCTGGCTGGCCTGGCTCTGTGTTGAGATAAGGAATGGCAGCTTCCTTAAGGTTTATTTGTTTTTGGAGCCACCAGATCCAGTGGGCGGATCGTGCCTTGAAATAGAAGCATCTCAAAAGGCCTGTGAATCATTTCTTAGCGCCGGCCTGCGAGGTTTCATATCCTGTTCTCAGAGTTACCTTGGGTGCTGTGTGTGTGTGTGTGTGTGTGTGTGTGTGTGTGTATGCCCACGCTCGCGCGTATGTGCATTGTTTGCTTAGGATTTGGTCTTGAAACTTTTACTTTCTCTTAATAGCTTTTCTCATAAGCTGGAAGGATTTTTCAAATGGCTTTTGCGAGAAAGTTCAAACCCTGGAATGACTAAGTCTCTGAAAGAATTTGGACTTGGTGAGGGGGAATGTGGATGTGGTATGAATCACCCCAGGCACTGATTTCTGCAGTGAGAAGACTTTTTGGAAAGCTTTTCGGTCAACCCCCTCATTGTACACATGGGGAAACTGAGGCTCGGGGAGGAAAAGGGTTCCGCCAAGGCCTCACAGCATGGGGGTGGGGGTGATGGGACCCAGATTCAGGTCTGATTCCTAGAGCCAGCTTCGGGGGTGCGGGAAGCACTCAAGCACCCAGCCTTACATTTAGCTGGGCCCACCTTCAAGATCAGAAAAGGGACAGAAAGAGAAAAAGCATTATGAGGAGTCGGAACTCACTGCATATGGACCCAGAAGGATGAGGAAAGGAATGAATGGAGCCAACTTCTATGTGTTACCTCATTTAATTTCCCCCAGGTCCTGTCAGAGCTCTCAACCGGGGTTAACTTGATCCTCCAGGGAGCGTTTGGCAGAATCTGGAGACATTTTCCTTTCTTTCTTTTTTTTAAAATATATTTTATTGATTTTTCACAGAGAGGAAAGGAGAGGGAGAGTTAGAAACATCAATGGGAGAGAGACATTGATCAGCTGCCTCCTGCACAACCCCTACTGGGGATGTGCGTGCAACTAAGTTACATGCCCTTGACCGGAATCGAACCTGGGACCTTTCAGTCCACATGCCGACGCTCTATCCACTGAGCCAAACCAGTCTCAGCTGGAGACGTTTTTCTTGGTCACAGCTTAGGAGGGAGGGTTGCTACTGTCGTTAATGGGTAGAGGCCAGGATGCTGCTAACCACCCTCTGATGCTCAAGACCGCCCCCATAGCAAAGAATGATCTGACCCTGAATGTCACAGGGCCGCCACTAAGAAATCCTGCCAGATCAGCGGTTCTCAACCTGTGGGTCGCGACCCTTTCATGGGGGTCACCTAAGCCCATGGGAAAATGCAGATATTTACATCATGATGCATAGCAGTAGCAAAATTTCATGGTTGGGGGTCACCACCACATGAGTAACTGTATGCAAGGGTCGCGGCCTTAGGAAGGTTGAGAACTGCTGTGCTAGATGGAGGGCATTCTTATATACACCCCAATGTAACGCCCTGAGGAAGCTCGGGCTCCGCACGTCTACCCACTCTCTAGCCATGAGGTCCCGGGCAAATTACTTAACCTCCCTGAGCCTCAGTTTCCTCATCCATAAAATGGAGACAGCTGCTGCTTGTCAGTGGCTGTCATGAGGATTAAATGAATTAATGTCTGTAAAGCACTCAGAACAGTGCTTAGCGCATATTAAGTGTTATATGAGTGCTTTGTGGAAATGAAAATAAACAACACATCTTGCTCAGCATACACAGAAAGTAAGTGGCGGGATTGTCAGGAAAGCCTCCTAGGGACATTCAAGGGCCCAGAGGCTGGAAGATGGGCCACCTTCAGGGTGGGGGGCAGCGGGGCGGGCTGAGGGCAGGTGAGGCATGTGGCTGTGATGAAACATCCTCCAGCCCCTGGCCAGGAGTTCTCTTTCTCGGACAGTGCCCCCTTAAATGCCTCCATGGCACCTTCTGATGTTAAAGCTGAACGGTGAAACACGAATAACTTCTCGGAGTGTGTCACAGTAAGCCACTACCCGTCATCAGTCCCTTCTCGGGCGCTGGCCAGGCAGGTCCTCTGGTTCGAGTTCCACAGCCTGGACCAACCATGTGCCCTGCCCACCTTGCCACTCGCTTCAGACCCGGCCCTGGTCCTCCCCGCTGTAGATCTGATAGCCCTGTTCCCAGCCTGGGGCCTGTCCCTGCTTCTCTGCTTTGACCCTCTAATCCTGTCTCCCATCAGGGCTCAGATTCCTCCGCTGCCTGCTGACACCTGCCACCTCTCTGAGCGATTGCCGATTGTGGATTGCCGGGGGCAGCCCCCAGGCCTAACCGCTCAGCCCCGCTCCCTCAGCGAGCTCTGGGCTTCGGGAAGGAAACCAGAGAGAGGGGTGTGATAAGAACAGAGGGAGAAAAAAACAAAGCAGGAGTCACCCATGTCTTCGCTCTGCCTGGGACCCACCTTGCACGCCTATTCCTTAAAACAGAAGGTGCCATTTGTGGAGCATTTTGAGTTAAGGGTCTTCCCTACAACAGTTCACAGCAGCCGTCCGCACTCCCCAGCCCCAGACCCCGCTGCACTAAAATCCAGCGGTCCGAGGGCTGTGGCTTTTTCTGGAGGCTCCTTGTCTTCTCCGCCTTCTAGACGAGGCTGCCGCCATTCCTTGGTTCCTGGCCCCCTCCTCCGTTTTCAAAGTCAGCCACATGACACGCCTATGACCCCATCTCCACAGTCACATCTCTCGCCCAGACTCTCTCCTGACTCCCTCTTGCCCTTTTAAGGGCCCTTGTGATTGCACTGGACACCACAAGCTAATCCAGGATCAGCTCCCGACTTTCAGATCAGCCGATTAGCAACCTTAATCCCCTTTGGCCACGTAACCCAACATTCACAGGTCCCGGGGATTAGGATGCAGACATCTTTGGAGGGGACCTTAAGGTGTCTCCCACATTGACTGACCAGGTGTGATGGGGACCTGGACAATCCAGAGTACATATACTCCTTCTCGAGGGGACAACTGCCACTCAGCCCCAGCTGGCTCCATCATGCATGAATCCAGGGTCAGTGGGCTGGATCTGCCAATACAGTGGTACTTCGAGATACAAGTTTAATTCTTGAGGCATGGGAAACTATGAGACGCTCAAGTCGAGGTAAACTGGTGGGTCTGGGTGGTGTGCAGCCGACCGATCCGCACGATTACTCGTATCTCAAATGTTGCTCGTATTTCAAAGCAAAAATCGCTCGCTCGACGGCTCGTATCTCGAAAATCTCATATGTTAGGGCACTCGTATCTTCGAGGTACCACTGTATTTCAAAGGAAGCTGGGAAATCGGATTTTCAGGGGAAGTTTTCCCATTTTGAAGTCACTGTGCAAAGCTCCCTCCCCCCACTTCCCTGCTGCCAACCCCCTCTCCTGGCAAAAAAAAAAAAAAATTCCCATGGACTAGATATGGCCTGAGGCCACCCAGGTGTGACCTCTGGTCCACCTCCATCAGCGTGGTGAGATGATGAGATGGTCTGTGGCATTTACAGGCTCCGTGGGCCCTGGGGGGTGAGGAACAAGCCAGGGCCTGGAGGGAGGAGGGCATGTGGTCAGGAGCGTAATGGGGGCCGGAGGGGGTTCCTGGGGGAAAGTTTAGAGGGAGAAGGGACCAACCGTTTCCCTCCGGGACCAGCCATCACCTGCAGGAAGCAGTGATGCATTCAAGGGGACAGGAAACGGGCAGAGGCCAACCTGCAGAAGTCAACCAGAGCAAGGTAGACTTTATGCCTGGTGGCTCCAGAGCAAATCAAGCACAGCCTTGCTGCTTTCAAAAGTATCGGTTCTTCCCTTCACCCTGTAAAGACTAGCAATATTGGCGGGCTGTGGGGAGACTGGCGGACTGGGGGAGGTCAGGATGGGGGTGGGAAGGAGGTTTTCATCTTATACCTTTTTATGTTGTGTTTTGTTTTGTTTTACATTTTGAATCGTGTGAAGGAGTTACCTATTTAAAACATCACACTGAAATCCTTACATTCATGTTGAAACATTTTCAAATACAACAGTTTACATGCAACATACATACAACAGTTGTGATAGTGACTCTACTGCACTGCCATAAACAAGGTAGATGAGATGTCATGGCAGGGCAGTTTAGCTGTGAGATGTTAATACATTTGAGATGTTAATACATTTGTCCAGTTATGATGGGTTTGTTACCATTTTTTTTAAAGGGACTTTTTTTTATTGATAGAGAGAGAGAGAAAAACGTCAATTGGTTGTTCTACTTATGTATGCATTCATTGGTTGATTCTTTCATGAGGCTGATTGAACCTGCAACCGTGACATATTGGGATGATTCTCTAACCAACGAGCGACTCAACCAGGGCCTGGGTCTGTTATCTTAAGCGGCTTTCTTTTCTTTATCCCACACACCAGGTCTTGAGTAAATCAGATTGCTGTCTTCTTGAGTTCTATTCTATTCCATTCTTAACTGCAAAAGGTTAAGGTTCTAGTCCGCCTGCCCCTTCCACACTGGATGACATGGAACCCCACTTTTCACCTCTGTAAAATGGGGGTAATCACAATACCCACACTTCATGGACTGTGTGGCAAAGAGTCACGAGTTAATGCACTTGAAATGGCAGAAAGTCAGTGTCCATAAATGCTGACTCTTATTATCAACTGTTTTTAACAATTCCCGTTTAATTTGGTCTCTTTTGAGTGGGGGAATTATTACAGCTGTAACAACTTAAGACGTGTAAGGTAGGTGGCATACAATGGAGTGAATTTCACCTCGGGTGCCCACGCTCCTGGCAACCTCCCTTTGAGAGGGCAGCATTGTCTCCATTTCCTGGATAAGGAAACTGAGGCCTGAGAAGGTTCGCGATTGGTCAATGGCACTGCGTGTGGCGATAAGATAGGGGCCTGAACCAGGCTTTCAGGACTCTTCAGTCCCACGACTTTCAGCTCCAGTCTGTCCTCTGGTGAGAGTAAACACAACAGGCTTGAGCGGGAGGGCTGTTTTTTCGGTTTGTTAGTTTGGTTTGGGGACAGTCCCTCCTCCTTCGTGGCCTCAGATCCAGTAGATTCCAAGGTGGGGGTCAGGTCAGGGCTCTGGCTCATGCTCTGCCCTCAGCGATGGAGCCAAGTTCCTTTTCCCCGGGGACGGAGACGGCGCTGGGGAGGGGGTGTCAGAGCCTGGGGGTTGCTGGGGTGACCCTGGCCCAGTGTCCCAGGCCCCCCGCCACCTCCTGCTGGCCCCCGGCATCTAAGAAGCGGTCCTTGCAGCTTGAAAACATGCCTGGCACCAATCTTGTGAGCTAAATGCCCCCAGGAAGAGCGGGCACTGCCAGGAAGTGGGAGAGGCCGGAGGCCCGGAGCCCAGCTTTGCAGGTTTGAAACCTGGCTCCTCCATGCCCCAGCCGTGACCTTCAGCTTTCTGAGGTTTCTGCAACTGCCCAGTGGGTTAACTATAGTACCTAGCCCGAAAGCTATTGGGAGAATTCTCTTCCTTTTTTGAAAGAGCTTCACTGAGATATAATTTACATATCATAAATTCACCGGCTTTAAGTATACAAGTCAATGTGTTTTTTTTAGTGTATTTTCAGAGTTGTGCAACCATCACCACATTAGTTTTAGAGTATTTTTATCACCTCCCCCTTTCCTCCAAAAAACCCTTTGCCCATCAGCAGTCCCTCCACTTCTTCTTTCCAGCTTTGGGGAACCACTAATGTACTTGCTCTAGATTTACCTTTTCTGGAAACTTCTCACAAACGGAATCTTACAATCTGAGGTCCTTTGTTTCTTTCTCTTTTCGTTCGGCATACTTTTTGAGGTCCACCCATGTGTTGCATCTGTAAGTATATTAAATAGACCACATTTTGTTTATCCATTCATTAGTGCAGGGGGCTTTGGGCTGTTTCTACCTTTTGGCTATCATGAACAATGCAGTCATGAATCTCTCTGTACATTCTTTCTGTTGTTGTTCATCCTCATCCAAGGATATTTTCCCATTGATTTTTAGAAAGAGTGCAAGAGAGAGGAGAGACATAGAGAAATATCGATGTGTGAGAGAAACATTAATGGTTGCTTCCTGCACTCACCCCAACTAGGGCTGGGGAACCTGCAACCAAGGTATATGTCCTTCACTAGAATCGAACTTGGGACCCTTCAGTCCAAGGACTGATGCTCTATCCACTGAGCAAACCAGCTAGGGCTCTCTGTACATTCTTGTGTGTTCTTTTTAATTTTTTAAACATATTTTATTGATTTCTATACAGAGAGGAAAGGATTAGGATAGTTAGAAACATCGATGAGAGAGAAACATCGATCAGCTGCCTCCTGCACACCCCCCACTGGGATGTGCCCAAAACCAAGGTACATGCCCTTGACCACAATTGAACCCAGGACCCTTCAGTCCGCAGGCCGACACTCTATCCACTGAGCCAAACCAGTTTGGGCATCTCTGTACATTCTTTAGGTAGACATTTGTTTTCGTTTATTTTGGGAAGATACTTAGATGGATAATTACTAAGCCATATGATCAATTTTTGCTTATTTAGGAAACTGCCAGACTTTTCCATTACCTTCCGCAATGGGTGAGGGTTTGTTGAGACATTTAAATGAGATAATTAACATAACTCAGCATAGTCAATCTTCAATAAATGGTGGTTTGTACCCACAGTACTGCTGCCTCCTTTCCTGAAAAGAGAGATCTCAAAGAGACAGTCACTCTCAAGAATTGATGCCCACATTCTGTGTGCTCCTAGCCTGGTATTCAAGGCTCTCCACAAACCCTACCTCCAGCTACCTATCCAGTCTTGGCTAGCATCCACGCCCCCTCCCCCCCCAGCTTCTGCCCAACCAAGCTGATCAACATCTTTGCTCACACCATGCTCTGTCCTCTCCCTTCCTCCTGACTTCACGTGTTAAAATCCCACCTGGCCTTCAAGACTAAGCTCCGATGGCCTTTCCTAAGGTCTGCCTTGGCTTCCTAACTCACCAGACCAGCTCTGTCCAATTAGTAACCACTAGCCATATTCGGCTATGGAGCACTTGAAATGTGGCTAGCCTGAACCTCCGGAGATGTGCTGATGTATAAAACACAAGCCAGTGGATCGTCCTCACCTAGACTAATAAGAAAAGTGCAATTTCTTTGTATTTCTGGATGCCATGAAATGTAATTGAGGAGCTATGCACATGGAAAACTAGGTAAGAAGGCTATTTCATTACCCATAAAATTAAGGGAGGCTCTAGAAATTAAAGTACATTTTCTGCTTTTATTTATTTATTTATTTTTTAAAATATATATTTTATTGATTTCTTACAGAAAGGAAGGGAGAGAGACAGAGAGCCAGAAACATTGATAAGAGAGAAACATTGATCAGCTGCCTCCTGCACGCCCCCCACTGGGGATGTGCCCACAACCAAGGTACATGCCCTTGACCAGAATCGAACCCAGGACCCCTCAGTCCGCAGGCAGGCACTCTATCCACTGAGCCAAACCGGTTTTGGCTATTTTCTGCTTTTAAAAATAAATAAGTAAATAAAACATGCCAGCCCTGGCTGGTGTGGCTCAGTTGGTTGGAATGTTGTCCCATACATCAGAGGTTGCCAGTTCGATTCCCAGGCAGGGCACATACCCACATTGTGGCTTTGATTCCAAATCGGGTCGCACGTGGGAAGTCAACCAACCCATCTCTCTCCCTCCCTCTCATTTCCTCTCTCTCTATAAGCAATCAAAGTATTTTTCAAATAAAAACAAAATACACTCCAAATCTTGATGACTTAGTTGTAATTTTGATTTATTCACACCAGATGGCTATTGTTGTGTTGGCTGTTGTTCTCATGTTTACTTGACAATGTGGGGAAAAAGCGGTAAGTGCCCCTAACTAAATTGCCAGGTATCACATGTTTTAAAAAATTGTTGCAGCATACCTGTTGAAAATCACTGTATATAGACCACCAACATGCTACAGTTGCTATTTATCAGGTGCCCATTCCTTACAATTTTTAAAAAAAATGTTTTTTATTGATTTCAGAGAGAAGAAGGGAGAGGCAGAGAGGGATAGAAACATCAATGGGGAGGAGAATCATTGGTTGGCTGCCTCCTGCAAGCCCTCCCCCTCCCCCCACTGGGAATCGTACCATGACCTCTTGGTTCATAGGCCATTGCTTACACGTGTATGGCCGTTATCTGACATGATGCTCAGCACAATTCGGGAGGGTGGATATTATGAATATCTCCTTTTTTACAGATAAGGAACCCGGGAAGCTGTGACCTCCTCAAGGTCACACAGCTGGACGCCAGCAGATTGGGGGGTCAAACGCAAGTCTTCCAGGGAAGTTGGCTGCGCGGATGAGTAGAGCACCCGCGGTTTGGGGGTCTCCCTGGGAGGTGTCTTGGGCTGGAATTAGAACAGCTCTGCATGGCAATGAATCATGCTAATCAGAAGCTCTGACTGAAGGCTTGTCTTCTATAAACACCAAACGAGAAGGCAGATTAATTATAAGCAACACATTTGGAATAAATGGGCTCTTGGGATCCGCGGGTGGAAGAACAGGTTGAGGGCGACTGATCTACACAACGACCTCACGTTGCAGGTGGGGACTCCGATGCCCCAAGAGGAGGACGTGCCCAGGGCTGTCCATCAGTGGCCAACGCTGGCTCCCAGGACCCCAGGCTGAGCGCCCCCCGGGGTACCTCGCTGTCTTGGCAGGGACGGTCCTGCCCCCAGCCACCCTTTGGGAAGGAAGCCCTTTGTCCTGAACCAGCCCCCCTGCCTCCCTCCAGCCCGCGGGTCCCACGGCCTAGAGAGGAGGGAGGGGCCCAGGACACCCAGCCCGTTTCCCCATCAGGGTCCCGCGGGCACCATCCGGTCCTGGGCCGGGAACTCCTTTCAGAGGCTGAATTCCACGGCGCCGGAAGCAATCCTGACCTCTGGGGGGGCCTCCGAGCGCCCCTCTTTCCACCCCCAGCCCCCGTCCAGGGGGCCAGGCCTCCCCCAGCCTCCCTGGGGCTTTGGGGGCTCCCCACAGACTTTCCCTGCCAGCTCCCCGCTGCGCGCACACGTGCGCCGAGCCGGGGATGTTGCCACAAACGCCCACATCCCCCATCCCCGGTGCCCGCTCCCCGGCCGCACCGGGCGGGAGGGAGCGGGGCCGAGATGCCAACGGCGGCGGCGGCCCGAGGGGAAGAGCAGGGCGGGCGGCCGGTGGCGCGGGAGGAGCAGCCGAGGGGCAGGCGCGCACCAAGGCGCAGGGAGGGCGCCCGGGACCAAGAGGGGGGCCATCGGGACGGGTTTGAGGTCAAGACAGAGAGACGGGGACGGACCGAGAGGACAGAGAGGGGGAAAGAGGAGAATTGGGGAAGGGGATGGAGAGGCGAACGGGGCAGGCGCGCACAAAGGCGCAGGGAGGGCGCCCGGGCCAGAGGGGGGCCATCGGGATGGGTTTGAGGTCAAGACAGAGAGACGGGACGGACCGAGAGGACAGAAAGGGGGGAAAAGAGGAGAATGGGCGGGCGGGGGGGTCGCTAACGGGAGAATTAGAAGCGAAATGGGGAGATGGGAAAAGGGACGGGGCGAGAGCAGGGGCGCGGCGGGGAGAGGGGCCGGGGCCAGCGCACGGGGAGAAGCGGGGCGAGCCGGGGAGGGGGCGCGGCCGGGCGGCTCCGGGGCCGCCGCGGGGGGACTCGGGGTGCCGGCGGCGGGCCCTCCTCCCGGCGGCTCGCCCCGCCGCGCCGGCCCCGGCCGCCGCATTCCTCCGGGTTTCCCACACGCTCGCCATCAAAGGGCCCCAAAGCCCCGGCCCTCCCGCGCCCCTCCCCCGCGGGCCCGGAGCCGCCCCCCTCACCCCCTCCCGCTCTTTAATCTGTTGTGGGGAAAGAAAGCGGCTTTTGTTGGGCGAGGGGCTGCGCGGGGGGCGGAAAGGGGGCGCCGCGATTGTGTGTCCCGCAGCTGCGCGCCTGGGGCCGCCGGGGGTGGGGGGCGCGGGGCGCGGGCGGGGAAGGCCGGGAGGGTCGGGCCGGGCCGGAGTGGGGGGACTCCGAGGGCGCGGGGTGCGGGCGGGGAGGGTCGTGTTGGGTGAGGGAGTGGAGGGAAAGGCCACCCGGGCGCACCAGCCCATTGTCCTCTTGGCCCTGTTCTGCACCTGGCCCGGGGATGGAGGGAGAGATGCGCGCTTACTGAAGCGGGGACCCAGGCAGCGCCCCCGGCGGAGGTCCGACCCTCGGGCAGGGGGCCACGGCACGTGGGGAGACACCCCACGCGTTTAACTAGGCTGCTACACTCAGGGGGAGACGCTCATAGGCCTCGGGGGGGGGTGCCACACTCAGAGAGGGAGGAACACACACACAGAACCCTTAGACACACACACACACTGCTTGACACCATCAGAGCAAAATGGAGTTCCCATATGAACCTATTTCTTCTTCTCTTTCCAGTTTCTCCTCAGTCCAGTCTCCCCCTCTCCAGCGTTTGCTTCCTCTCTCCCTGCAGTGGGCAGTCTGGCTGCACACCACAAGCGCTGGACTCAGGCCCCCTGCCCTGCCTCTCCCCACTGCGTGACCTTAGGCAAGTCCCCTGGCCGCGCTGTTCCCATCCACAGGAGGACTGAGGGAGGCAATACCCGGGAGAGGCCTGGCTCACGGTTGGCCCTGAGCAAACGTCATCCTTTGCAGGCTCGCGGAGGCTGGGCCGCTGTAATGATGACATTTAAGGGCAGCGCGGGCCCCCAGAACTCACTGCAGGGTTCGGGCCAGGCTAGGGGTGGAGGAGCCCTTTCCTCTCTGGCAGGGTCAGCAGGGTCCCCAGGCCAGATCCCTCCCCCCTACCTCCCTACCTACTCTCCTCCAAGCCTTTGAATTGCTGCTGGGACTTAGGCCAACACCAGATAATATCTAGGCAGGGTAAACATTGCTTTTCAAGGCTTTTTTTTTTTTTTTTTTTTTTTTTT
>PVJN01028663.1:0-27028 GCA_004026805.1 Lasiurus borealis
GGGGATGTGCCTGCAACCAAGATACATGCCCTTGACCAGAATCAAACCTGGGACTCTTCAGTCCTCAGGCTGATGCTCTGTCCACTGAGCCAAACCGGTTTCAGCCAAACTCAAGACTCAACCAAAACTCTACATAAAAATATATTCACAGCAAAAGAAACCATCAACAAACAACAAGAAAGCCCACTGCATGGGAGAACATATTCGCCAATATTATCACCAATAAGGGTTTAATCTCCAACATTTATAGGGAACTCAGACAACTTAACAAAAGGAAGATAAACAGTCCAATCAAAAAATGGGCAACAGGCCTAAATAATTACTTTATGGAAGAGGACATACAGAAGAGACATATGAAAACATGCTCAAAGTCACTAATCATCCGAGAGATGCAAATCAAAATGACAAATGAGGTACCATCTCACACCTATCTGAATGGCAATCATTAACAAATGACAAGTGCTGGTGAGGATGTGGAGAAAAAGGCTCCCTCCTGCATTGCTGGTGAGAATGCAGACTGGTGCAGCCACTGTGGAGAACAGTATGGAGTTTCCTCAAAAACTACAAATGGAACTCCCATTTGACCCAGTGATCCCATTTCTAGGACTATATCCCAAAAACTAGAAACACAAGTCAGAAAGGATATATACATCCCCAATATTCATACCAGCACAATTTACAATAGCTAAGATTTAGAAACAGCCTAAGTGTCCATCAGCAGATGAGTGGATTAAAAATGGAATACTATGCTGCTGTAGAAAGGAACTCCTGCCATTTGCAATAGTATGGATGGAGATGGAGAGCATTATGCTAAGTGAAAATAAGTCATGTGTAGAAAGATAAATATCACAGGATCTCACTCATTTGTGGAATATAATGAATACCATAAACTGATGAACAAAAATAGAGATAGAGAAGCATCGATTAGACTATCAAACTTCAGAGGGAAGGCAGGGGATGGTGAAAGTAAGAGGATGAGATCAATCAAAGGACTTGTATGCATGCATATAAGCATAACCAATGGACACAGACACCAGGGGGCATGAATAAAGGAATGAGGGTGCAATGAGGGAATATAGACATATATGTAATACTTTAATCCATAAAGAAAATTAAAAAAACAATATTCATAATTAGCTTGTGTTTAATTCTTTTTAAATTTATAGAATGAGAAGTTGATATTCTTGATTTGAAATCATATATTAGTCAATATTTGCTATTTTTTTGTTTCAAACCTTCACATTGTTTTAAAGAAAGGTGTTAACCAAAATTAGAAAAACTATAGTCATTTTATAATAATATTAGAGTCCTGGTGCATAAAATTTGTTAACAGGTGGGGAACCTAGTCCTGACTAGCAATCAGGGCTCATTAGGTTCCCCACCTCCCTGCCTCTCCACCTCTTCCTCTACGCTATCCCTCACTGCCTTCATCCACAGACACCCACTCCCAGTTCCCTGTCTCAGGCCCCTGCTGGCCAGGGGGAGAGACCAACTATCACAACAGTGGGCAGATGGTGGACTAATCAGCACCTGCTAGATGGTGGAAGGGACCCAAGAGCTGGCCTCCAGCTATAAGGAGGGTTCCAACTCTCGTCCCTCCTCCCCCACAAGGAAAGGGGCTGCATCCACTGCCACCCACCTTCAGTTCCCTGTCCCAGCCCGTGGTCCGGGCCCCAATCAGGTGATCAGGGCCTGCTGTTTGGTGGTGGTGGTGGTGGGGGGGGAGGTTAGTGGGGAGAAACCAGGAGGTTGGCCTGCAGGCTCCTTGGGCAATCTGGGCCTGCACGCTGGGGGAAGCTCCTGCATTGAGCGTCTGCCCCCTAATGGTCAGGGCATGTCATAGCAACCAGTTGTCGCATTATAATGGTTTCTTAAGCTTTTATATATTTAGATTCTTACTACAGGGATAAAATCTCTTTAAGTATGAAATTTTACATAATTTTCTGGATTTGTTCATTCCCACCATTTCCTTAGCAATTTTAGTAGCTGAACCATTAGTGCCCTGATTGGTCCATAATTTTCTCCATAATGAGCATGTATTAGTGCTCCCAATGAAATTTTCTTTGTTACCCCGAAGGAAAGCTCAATATTCAACTTGTAGCAAAAGCCTAGCATTTTGATTTTTGAACCGGTAAATGCCACAGATATAAGAAAATAATTTAATCTTGATATTTGTCTCTTCCCCTCAGGAAATGGCAGCTAAACTCTAAAATGTAACTTAATGACATGGAAAATATAACCGATACAGAAATTCATTTAAGGTATGCACAAATAATTGTGTTCTAAGAAAGTAAACATTTATTCTTTAATAGATGCAGCATGGAATTTCTGTACTTTTTAAATAACTTCATTTTTGTAGAGGTATTATTACAAGACAGCCAGTAATTTACTTGAGAAGGAAAGAGATTAGATGTTAAAAGAAAAGGTAGCATGAAGTGTTCTTTAGCTCTGGTTTAAAAAAAGTACCCATGGGGTGCATGACACGGTATATGTGTTTTGTTCTGATCAAACCATTTTTTTCTTTTATGTTGTAGTTCTCCTGTTGGTTCTTTTGTATTGTTAAGTTTTAAATGATTTGCCAAGGGTAGAGACATCAAAGGAAAGAAGTGAAACTCTATTATATTTTGGTGATTTTTTTTCATTAAGCAAATTCAGTGAGCAGATGGTCAGGTAGAGTCCTCCCAATAGGAGCCACTGTAGGAGTTTCCCTTGGGCCCTCTGATCTTCAGCAGTCACATCATGTTTGTTTGAAACTACTGTAAGAAAATGCTATATGTTGTTGATTCTCCTCTTTTGCTGTCCCTTAATCTAACCTCATCATCAAGCAAAAACACTGATGTTGGAACCATTTCCAATTCAGCATCTCTGAAATATTCTCCTAATAATTAGAGCTAGTTTTCCCTATCCCTGTTCACAAAACAAGGCTTAAACATTCACTTCATATGGCTCTATATTCATTCATTCATTTGTGATAACTTTTACACCATCCTGAAGAGTTGAACTATAGTAAAGTATTCTTCCTATTTTTAGGAGATATTAATATTCCACTGAGATAGTTTGTTTACTTTTCTGTAAAAGAATGTTTCAAATGTTGTTAGGAATGTACATTTTCCCTTTACCCCTAATCTATCATCTCTGCCTACTGAAAATCTGGAAATATTATATTGTTTTGTATTATTTTTAAGGGGAAAATAGAAGCAAAATAGATTTCACATAATAACTTGTTTTGAGTAGCTAGTATTCCAGTGTTTTGTTTTGTTTTTTACTTGAATGAAAATACCTGGTTTTAATAAAAGGTTTATGATTTTTCTAGAACAATCTGACATGGAAAATTATGCAGTGGGAGAAAGCTGTAGAACCACCTTACTCTCCCTATGCTATCAATGATATTACATCATTGTCAGTTTACCCGTCTTTAAGCTGTGTCAAATATCATATCACCATATTGTGATATATGTCTTCTTATATCAGAAAATCTGAACTTATTAGTGTGTATTCTGAACTTAATTCTAGAAATAACTCTATATCATGTATTTATGCAAATTTTCAGTGTTTTACCAGTTTTTTGAAAGAAACAATAATCAGATACATATATCTAATCCTATGATCTAAACTTATAAATCTAGATGGACAGAAGGTTAATTTTATCTATAAGGAAATCTCAGATGGAGTAAGTGGAAGCTCCTGAATTAGGCAGAATGTCTTTGAGGATAGGCTCTAAGTCTTAGGTTGCTCAATGCCCTGCATGCATCACTTGGATATATTTTAGTAAACAGATTTTCTGTGTTCTCAGGTGACCTCTAAACACTCTTTCTACTTCTAAGATGCTGTTTCTTTTGTATTTATATAATAAACTAGAGGCCCAGTACATGAATTCATGCACCAGTGGGGTCCCTCGACCTGGCCTGCAAGATCAGACCAAAACTGGCTTCCAACATCCCCTGAGGGGTCCTGTATGTGAGCGGGCACAGGCCAGGCTGAGGTACCCCACTGGTGCACCATGATCTCTGCCAAGGAGAGATCATGGGAGGGCTCCCGGGCGTGTCTGGCCCATGGCGCTCAGTCCCAATTGCAAGCAGCAAGTTAACTGCTGGTCACAGCATCTGACCCCTGGTGATTAGTGCATGTCATAGTGACTGGTCAACTGGTTGACTATCTACCTCCTGGTAGTCAGTGCATGTCATAGCAAGTGGCCTTAGTATATCAGTAGCATAATGCTTTGATTGGTTGAATGGCTAACCAACCAACCAGACACTTAGCATATTAGGATTTTATTATATAGGATTAGAAAGATGGTAAGTGCAATAAGTAGAGTCCTTTTATACCTATATTATATATTTTTTGTATTTTATGTTACAGGCAATCCTCATGTTATGTTGGACTTGATGTATGTTGTTTCATGGTTACATTGCCATCTCCCATTTATTTATCAAAAAAAGAAGTTCCACCCTGACCAATTTGGCTCAATGGATAGAGCGTCGGCCTGTGGACTGAAAGGTCCTGGGTTCGATTCTAGTTAAGGGCATGTACCTTGGTTGCGGGCACATCCCCAGTAGGGGCGGGCAGAAGGCAGCTGGTCCATTCTCTATCCTTCTCCCTTCCTTTCTGTAAAAATCAATAAAACATGTAATTTTTTTTAAAGAAGTTCTGTCATTTAGACATATGTACATATATGTGCTTTATGTTTTTTATTATTTATTTACCACAAGTAAAGGTCAGGAATTGTTATCTTTTATTTATTTATTTATTTATTTATTTATTTTACTGTTTCACTTCATTACTGCTGTGTGTGTGCTCCATGTGAGTGACATAGGTGCTTATGTAATTGGGTTCTAAGTTACGGTGAAAATCGTGTTATGTTGCACCATAGGAACGGATCTCTGACATAACCAAAGGACCTTCTTTTTTAATTTTATCTTTAAAAAAATAAATATATTTTATTGATTTTTTACAGAGAGGAAGGAAGAAGGATAGAGAATTAGAAACATCAAGAGACATTGATCAGCTGCCTCCTGCACTCCCCCTACTGGGGATGTGCCCACAGCCAAGATACATGCCCTTGACCGGAATCGAACCTGGGACCTATTAGTACGCAGGCTGATGCTTTATCCACTGAGCCAAACCGGTTTTGGCAAATTTTATCTTTATTGTTAAAAGTATTACAAACTATGCCTTTTCCCCATTAATCATCTGTTGCCACTCCAGTTCCCTCCCCAGACCTTCCTTCACCCCACTGTTGTCTGTGTCCATGGGTTATGCATATATGCATGTAAATTCTTTGATTGATCTCCTCTCACTACCTCTAAATATATTGTCTGTTGCTTGCTTCCATGTCTATTTTTAACAAGAAACTCATTGGGCTTTTCAGTTGTACTTCTAGTTTAGTCCTAGTCACATAATTATGATAATTTTCAAACAAATTTTACATTGAGAACACAATCCTTCCTTGTCTTTGCTAAATTTGTAAAAATGATCTCTTAGCTTTCAAGATTTTTATGTGAAGTTGCCAATGAATAATAATTTTTTTCAGGGAAAGAGTCCAAAAGTCTTGCTAAATCAAACTCACACTTGATTTGAAAGAAGCAATTATGATGATGTCATTTCCTAAATTATCTTAAATAAATGTAGAATTTGAAGGAACCATAAAGATTAATGAGCTCATACAGAATAAGGGCAGCTGAAATTACTGGCAAGGTCTTTCCCTCCCATTCTTCACTGTCCAAGCAATGCTCCTTCTCTATAGGGTGATTCAAAAAGTGTTTTTATTTCTTTGTACTATACTTTGTCCTTAAAATTATGTATTTTATATTATAGTTGGTGACTTCTGTAGTAGAGGAAAAAACAAAGGCATTGGTAGAAAGATTGATAAGTTTGCTGAATATAGTTCATAAAGTTGTGTTTAAAAATTATGTGCCTACAAAGACAGGAACCTTTCAAATTTTATTATTCTAATTCTCCTACATATAAACTTGTTATTTTCTTATTGGTAAAATTTATAATCACTTTCATTAAACTGTGATGCTATATAATCTGGGCTATGAAATTTAGAATCCAGAGTTATTGTAATATGTAAAGTTTAGTGAATGTTAAATATTAGTATCTTGAGTTTTAGTTTGGCTTTTTCTGTTTTGATTTTCAAGCATTCAAACACAAACACGCATGCATGCATGCACACATTGGTCTTCTGCCCTATTGTTTTATATTTACTTACCCTTATTACTTTTGTTTCTTTTAAATTACTCAGATTTCAGTTAATATACAAATTCAATAGATACACACATATATAGAAACATACATGAATCATATTTTTTTAAAATAGCAATAGAGTATAAAGATCATAAAAAGAGATAAATATTTTCGAAAAGTAAAGTAATTCAATATTAATTTTGTTTCAGAAAAATTTTGAACAGAAATAATAAGCTAATATAAACCATTTAGTATAATTATAAAAGTTGGCATATTGATTTCTACAGAGAAAAGATGTTTTATGGCATTAAATTGTAAAACTTATTTTGTAGGACTGTCTTTAGTTAGTGTTGAGCCACATGTTACATAATGTCATCAGGAAAGAGTTAAAATATGGATGTGACTATTTCTTTGGTTGACCCTTGGTAGTGCAGACCATTAGAAGTCTGATCAATTGAATTTCTAAACTTCCCTTTAGATATTTCCCACCACAAATTACATAAAGAGTGACCTTGACTTTTTGATTTATTTAAACGAAGCTCTATGAAACAAGTCAATGTGTTGACTTTTCCAGTGCTACCAGTTTGGATACAATCGAATTGTTGGCCGTATAATGATATAGTTAATAAATTGTATTGACAAATTAAATACGAGCTTACTTTCTAAGATAAAAATATTGGTTATTTCTAAAAAATATTTTTGCATATGTACATTAAATCTCTCTACCACAATTTTTGTAATTGAATATTCTATTTATTTTCTTGGAATATGATTATACACATGTTGATAGTACTCTTACAATGGCTTAGTACCAAGATGGTTATTTTAATAGGAATTTTAATAAGAATATGTTTTGTTTAAATTGAACTAATATATATTGAAATTACAGATATGTTTATATTGGTAAGGAGAGAGTAGGTACTAAAAATAGACACGTTTTTCTTAAGGGTTATTTCTCTTCTCAATGAATCAGCATGTTTTCTAAGGCAAAAACCAACTAACAAGCTTTCTTACATAGGTAGACTACCTCACTTTTTAGTGCTGCCTAGTTTCACTTTTAAATAAGGTAGCTATGTTAAATAAAGTAAATAATATGAGTTATCTGTTGCTTATTTTCCTCAAATTAATTGTTTGTACTTATCACAAATAGGTTAGTACTAGAGGTCCAGTGCATGAAATTCATGCATGGGGCAGGGGAATGTGCCTCAGCCCAACCTATACCCTCTCCAGTCTGGGACCTGTCAAGGGATATCCTTTCACAATCCAGGACTGCTGGCTCCCAACCACTCGCCTACCTGACTGCCTGATTGCCCCTAACCACTTCTCTTCCAGCCTGATCAATGTCCAACTGCTCCCCTGTTGGCTTAATTGCCCCTAACTGCCCTCCCCTGCCAGCCTGGTCCCCCCCAACTGTTATCTACTTCAGAGTTGGTCTCCCCCAACTGCCTGCCTCGTCTGGCCTGATTACACCTAACGTCCCTCTCCTGCAGTTCTAATCACCCCCAACTGCCCTCCCTTGCAGGTCTGGTCCCTCCCATCTGCCCTCCTATGTTTCCTGGTCTCCCCCAACTGCCCTCTTCTGCTGGCCCGATCATCCTTAACTGCTCTCCCATACTGATCTGATTGAAAACAACTGCCCTCCCCTGCAGGCCATCTTATGGTGGTCATCTTGTGTCCACATAGGGTGGCCATCTTGTGTGTTGGAGTGATGATAAATTTGCATATTGTTCTTTTATTAGATCAGATAGTTTTGTTATTGTTCACTTCGCAATTTTTCTATAAAATGTAGCAAAAGATTTTTCACATTTCCATCATGCAGTAAATGATGTTCTTATGAAAGAATTAGTAAGGGATATGAATAGAAAAATGATAAAAATGACAAAAATAAATTACATACATTAAAATATTCTTAACCCTCCTCATAATGCATGTAATACAAATAAAAGCCATAGTACTAGCTTTACTCATGTAATAAACTTGAAAGTTAAAAACAAATTATCAGTAAATGGTCACAAGGGAATTCATACATACACAAGGGAACTCAAGGTCGAATGCTAAGTGATATAACTTTTGAGAAGACAAATCATAAATGTATTATGAAACCTTTATGTTTAAATTCTATAATAATTCTATAGTTGCAATTTTTTCCTATGAATATTTCATTGAAAGATAAATTATATAGAAACTATTTTAATATCTGGAACACCTAGAAGAATACTAAACAAGTTAACAGTAAATTTATTACATTTATTAATACCATATATAAACCTAACAAAAAAGAACCACTCAAGCAAATAGTGTCAAAAACATAAACACTCAGAAAGCTTATCCATAGATTGCTATGCATGAAATGATTGTTACTTTAACTTCAAATAATCTCTCTTTTTTTTTTTCTATTACTGGTACCCCAGTCATGTGTTGGGGTAATATTTAATTCTAATTAGTTTCTGAGAAGTGCATGTTACTCATATAAAATCCTATCTAATAAAATACTAATATGCAAATTACCCATCACTCTACTACACTCACAATACAAGCTCACCAGCCAATCAGGAGTGAGTATGAAAATTAATATAACTAAGATGGCTGTGGCCACAGAGTGAGTGTCCTGGCAGTGGAGGAAGCCAAGCTTTCCACACACCCTGGTGGGCCCAGACTTCCATTCAAGGCTACAAAGTTTCAATTATAGAAGATAAATAAATCACAATAAAAATGGTGGCAGCCAAAGAGCTGGAGAGAGCAGGAAGATTGAGTTGTCCCTGGTGATGGAGGAAGCCAAGCTTTCTGCATACCCTGGCAGGCCCAGGCCTCCATTCAAGGCTACAAAATTTCAATTATAGAAGATAAATAAATCTCAACAAAAATGGCTGTGGCCACAGAGCAAGGAGGCTTGGCTCTGCTCAAGGCTACAAAGTGTCAATTATAGATGATAAATAAATCCCAGATCCCAGGGTCTCTGCTTGGGTCACCAGGGTGCATAGCCAGCCTGCAAACCATCACAAGACCCTTGCCCAGGCCACTCACTCCATGCCCCAAGGGAACCTGAAGCCTGATCCAGGACACCCTTCAGGGCAAACCAGCTGGCCCCCACCTATGCACCAGGCATCTATCCTATCTAATAATCCTACCCAATAAAAGAGTAATATGCAAATTGACCATCACTCCAACACACAAGATGTCTGCCCCCATGTGAACATAAGATGGCCATGACAAGATGGCCAGCAAGGAGGGCAGTTGGGAAGGACCAGGCCTGCAAGGTAGGGCAGTTGGGAGCAATCAAGCCTGCAGGGGAGGCAAGTTAAGGGTGACCAGGTTGGCAGAGGAAGGAAGTTGGGGGGACCCAGGCATGCAAGGGAGAGCAGTTGGGGAGGGGGCAGGCCTGCAAGGGAGAGCAGTTAGGCTGGCAGAGGAGCAGTTAGGCATCAATCAGGCTGGCAGGGGAGTAGTTAGGGGGTGACCAGGCTGGCAGGCAGAAATGGTTAGGGTCAATAAGGAAGACAGGTAGGAGAGCAGTTGAGAGCCAGCAGTCTTGGATTGTGAGAGGGATATCCAACTGCCCGTTTAGGCCCGATCCCGGTAAGAACTGGCTTAAACGGGCAGTCGGACATCCCTTGAAGGTTCCCAGATTGTAGAGGATGCAGGCTGATCTGAGGAACACTCCTCCCCCTGCCCATGCACAAATTTTGTGCACTGGGCCTCTAGTTAATTTATAACATACAATCTTTGTTATGTAGGAAATGACTCAATTAAATTTAGTTTTTGTTATCATTGGCAACATCTACATAACTTACTTTGATAATTGCTTTTCACACGCACATATGCACACAAACATATGTAAGACTAAATGAAGAAAAAAGACTAAATGGGGCTTTTGATATATAAATGTCTCTTCATCTTATTTTTTATATAGATTTATTATAGAACATAATTGACATATATATATATATATATATATATATATATATATATATATATATGATGAGTATTCTTACATATAAAATTTTCATCTTTGGATTAAATATACCATTTAATTTTTTATTTTTAAGAATACATGAAGACAATGTCATAAACACTGAACCATATAAATCATGTCTTTCTACTTTTATTCTTCAGTTTCACATAAACCTCAGGCTAAGCACTCTAGTTATCATTTGTAAGATTTTATTGAATGCAGTATATCTTGTAGGGTGGACAGTAGATGGATGAAGGGTGGGGAAAGATGAATTTGAAGACTAATGTTTTCATTATCTTGTAATAATGTTTAATCCTAAAATATTAAATGAATATAGTTGTTATAAAGCGAAATGAAGCATTAAAGAAAAATTTGAATAAAAATATAGCATGTGTTGCTATCACAAAGACCAAAATAAAACAATCAGCAGTGAGGGAAGGTATCTTCCCTCAGGTATCTTAGTCTACATAATGAGGCATGAAATCACAGATGTCTGTCTGTAAAAACAATACAAAATAAGGACTGTTTTAGTTTTAATTTTGCAGTGTATCTCTTTAACTTATTATCTTTTGTTTTTTTCATGCTCTAAATATTCAGAATGGACACTTCCTGAAAAAAAGGATTCAGATTAAGGAAAATATCACCTCTGGTGAGGATTTTCACAGAGGTTGAGATTCAAAAGTTCATTAACTTTTTTTCTTTTTTATTATCTTTCTTTACCTTTGTTCTATTTATCCACTAGGACGTGTGCACGTATATCTACTTTCATCTTTCAGCTTGAGGATTTCAAATGTCAATATGTTTCCTCCAATACCTAGTGGTCTATATTAGTCAGTGAGGTTATAGTTTCATGGAGTACATTGTGGAAGTTAGACTATATAATTTGGAGCCAAATAAATTTGTATTGAAATACTATTTTTTCATGTGATACTTAACTCCTTAATGTCAACTGACAATCAAAGGACAAAGACCAATATATTAAGGGTGGCAGAACAAAATAAAAATAGGACCTGAAATACTGCATAGCTTCAGAATCCATGTATTTTCTGCCTTTGTGCCTTATTTGTTTAAGTGTAATGCATTCTTCAGGATTATAATAGATTTATTATAGAACATAATTGACATATCAATGCTATTAATTTACTATGTGTATTTCTTTAGCTACCTCAATATTTTACAGAACATATTATTTTATATGCACTTGGGATATTAGCAAAATAAAATTTATTAATATTAATAATATATGGTAATTTTGTATGTGCACATTGTGTGTACATGTTGCTGCAATTTCTGTGTAAAACTTACTTCCTGAGCCACAGAAGTGAAATTTAACAGAATAATTGGAAAGAGAGAGGCACTGAGTTAAAACAAGCGATACATTCTTTCTTGGAAAACACTAATGCCACATTTTAAACATGATAGGTTAGTTGGGCAAAGGAAATGGGACTAGGTATACATTTCCAAAGTAAATAAAAATAATTTATCTAGAGATATTGGGATGAGTACTTTTATAGAGTGCAATAGATAATTATACATAACTGTTTATATGCAATATTCTAGTTAATTAGTTTAATAATGAATTATATAATTGTTGCTTTCAGCCATAGAAAGAAATGCTTCATAGTTCTGATTAATGCCTATGTCACTTTCTGGCAGTTTAGTAGTTACTTATACATGTGTGATGAAGATTAAGGCAGAAGATTAGTTATTTCTCCCTGACTATTAAAGAAGTTAATCTTCAGTTAATTTTTCTTAAGCAGCATGGGAAGAAATACATGGAATAGTACTCAAGAAAGATTTATGAAGAGTGATACTGCAAAGTATCTGCTCCAAGAAACTTTAAATAGAGTTAAATGTATTTCCGTTATGCATACATCACTCCTAAAAGAATTAACAGACATCAAAAACCCAAGAAGAAAACAACTCTATTTTGTTTTCTGTTTCATACTAATATGAGTTTATTCATTTCCCCCCATGTCTTCATTTATATGAAAGACTAGAGGCCTGGTGCATGAAAATTCATGCACTGGAGAGGGTTCCTTCAGCCTGGCTGATGCCTCTCATAGTCCGGGAGCTCTCAGGGGCGGGAAGCGACCCAGTGATCAGGGGAAGGCAACACCCCATCACACCTCTGATACTGCCACTGCTGGCAACACAAACCTCGGCCGACCCTGGTTACACACGCCTCAGGTGGACCTGCGCAGCTGGGCAGCCTCCATCCACGACTTGCCTGCTTCTTGAGCTGGCCTTGGGCGGCTGCCATCCAAGGCTTGCCTGTGCTTTAGGCCAGCCCTAGGCAGCTGGGGGGCTGGGGACCTAGGGGACTCCTGAGGCAGGCATGTGGAATGGGCCCAGCCTTGCCATTCGCCTGCCACCCTGGCAGGACTGAAGGGAATAGGCACTGCCATCTTGTGGCTTTGGGCGCTGCCATCTTTGAGGGCAGTGGCATTCAATTAGCATGTTCCTTCCTTATTGGCTGTGGACACTGCCATATTTGAGGGTAGAGTAGTTAATTAGCATATTCCCTCCTTATTGGGTGTGGGCGCCACCATCTTTGCAATGGTGTGAGGATTAATTACCATATTCCTTCTTTATTGGATAGGATATGACATACTAGATGGATGTAAAACAGTTGTCTAAGAACTAATTAAGAAGAACCAAAAATACCTCATTTGACTTTTAAAAAAATATATTTTATTGATTTTTTTACAGAGAAGAAGAAAAAGGGATAGAGAGTTAGAAACATAGATGAGAAAGAAACATTGATCAGCTGCCTCCTGCGCGCCCCCTACTGGGGATATGCCCGCAACCAAGGTACATGCCCTTGACCAGGATTGAACCTAGACCCTTCAGTCTGCAGGCCAATGCTCTATCCACTGAACCAAACCGGCTTGGGTGACTTATTTTATTTTTTAAGTAACACAGTTCTGAGTGGAGATGGTAGATTACTCTGCCAAAGAAAAACAACAAACAAACAAGCAAACAAAGAAAAACCCTACTGGAAACCATTCTAGACTATGAAAGTATTTACAAAACACTAAGTATACTTTTGTTTTATTTTCAATTGGAATTGTGTCTAGTTGACCATGCCTTCTGATAACATATGTCCTTGCCCTGGAGAAACACCTTAAACCTAGTTGGAAGTGTGCCAATGTGGCACATATATTTTTTTTTAATATATTTTTTATTGATTTTTTTACGGAGAGGAAGGGAAAGAGATAGAGAGTTATAAACATTGATGAGAGTGAAACATCGATCAGCTGCCTCCTGCACACCTCCAACTGTGAATGTGCCTGCAACCAGGTACCTGTCCTTGACTGGAATCAAACATGGAACCTTTCAGTCTGCAAGCTGATGCTCTCTCCACTGAGCCAAATCAGTTAGGGCATGGCTCACATTTTATTTGGAAAACAGAAAAAGTGATAGACACAACAGAAGTAGCAGAATTTCTGTGAGCCTTTTCCATCTTGTATTAAAGTAAAAATCTTTGAATTAGATCAGTTATAGGACTTTTACATTTTGAGGCTATATACTAATTCACTGGCAGTTTGATGTGCATCAGTTGGCAAAAGTGGAATAATATAAGGAAAAAAACTGCAGCTGCTCAGAAAAGAGATATAAGGAAATGAAGTGTAATTGCTTGTTTAGAAAATCTTATTAATTTCTATTCTGAGTGACTGGATTTCCAAAATTGTGTCTGTGTGATTTTTTTAAATATTTAAACTATTATATGGAATCTTCAGTGATTTAAGGTTTATGAATACCTATGAATCAATTTTATTGCTTTGATGTGAAATATATCAATCTCATTACACTGACTCAATATGTTTAATAATTCCCATAAAAATCACTCAGAAGGACATATTTAAATATAGAAGCTCTATATATTCTGTTTTAAAACTATCATTCAAAATTCTTGGGTTGTTTCTTTGAAGAATACTTTCGGATTTCATTTTCTGTTATTTTTTAGCTCATTTCACCATGACCTAAAAAAATCTGCTTATATTCTTTTGGAATTTGATTAACAGAGTTATTAAAGAAGTAATTTTACTTCTTAAAAAACACACACAAAAAACTAAGTAGTGAAAACTACTTCATTAAAGCAAAGTGTTTAGACATAAACTTGTTTGATTTCATTGTTGCCCAACTTCCTACTCATGATTGAGTCCCCTGTATGGAACCCAAATACTCAATAAGCCTGATCGTAAAATTCTGGAGAGTTCCAAAATAGTGAGTTTTTAATCAGCTAAAGCATATCCTCCTAAAGCTTTCAAAACATATTCTAATTTTGTTTTCTGGAGCAGGACAAACACTATTTCACTCTCCTTGTGACTTTTTCAAGTATACATTTTTAACTGTATACTTATTTTGCTCTATAGATAGTCCCTAATAAATCCAAGGATCCATTTATACTTACATCTCAGAAATCTTCTTTTATTCCCACCCAGTTAGAAAGCTAAGCAATAAATTGAAGTTTCTTATCACATCATTGCCCCTGAGCGTTGAATACAATTGTTCATGAAAGGTTTACTTTCAAGATTGTGGATTTAGTTTTATTCTGACTTAATACTTGATGCCAAAGGGTTATATTTAGAACAGCTTTAAATTTTATGGCCAATATTCTCCTCAAATTTCTCTTTTCACATAGAATTCTAAGACTAGTTCCAAGATTATTGTATTAATATGTGGCTGTGTCTGCATTGCTTCTACAAATATTTTAGGAAAATTCAAAATAATTTTAATAGTGGAATTTGCTCCAAGAGTGACTTATTTGACAGATAATGTCACACAACCATTGGGATCCACTGAGTTTGGGTTTTTCTCCACTCTAAGTCAAGGAAAGTTGAAGTGTGCATGAGTAACTATAGCAATTGTCACAGTACCGGAAGGTAAATTGAGATATCTTGGCTCAAAGTAAGATGAAACTTTTAATTTTGATAAACTATACCTACCTTTATAGTATTGTAAATAAAAATAATTCTTGTAAAGAAGGGTGAAGTTTCATTGTTAAAAGAGTTACAATGAAAAAATAGAACTGACGAAACAATAATGCAAAAATGTTGACTTCTCATTTCACCTTGATGGCATGGTAGGATGAATCCAAGGGTAAATTGGATTCAAATAGGCAGTTGTGTATTTTTTAAGCGATTCTGATTAAAAAGAAAAGATGAAGGTTGCAAAAGGTTTGATTTCTCACAAACAGTATTATATATTTATACATTTTGTATTTTGTATTCATCATGCTCAATCTTTACTGTCTTGAACTATCTATAGTTAAAGATATAGTTCTATAGTTGTAATGACTGTCTTCATGTTCTTGATTATTAATTTTATCATCTGTATCATTTCTGGTTCTGTTTCTATTTATTACATTTTTCACCTCCTTATGGACTGTCTGTTTTTTTGTGTGCAGATACATTTTCGTTCAATGCCAGTCACTGTGAAATTTGTTTTTTAGGGGGTGTTAGATATTTCCACAGTCCTATAAACACTCTTGATATTGTTCTGAGGCATAGTTAAGTTATTCTAAAAATATTTGATGAGTTGGAGGCTTGCTTTTAAAATCTGTTAGATGAAACCAGGGTAGTTATGAGTTTAGAACTAGTTCTGTTACTGCCATACTACTGAGCTCAAACTTTTCTGAGCACTCTGTTTCATGTCCTGTGAATCATGAAGTGATTTTGTTGTTGTTGTTTTTACGTGCTATTTCTCACCTAAGAGCTCTAGAGTGACCTTTATGCCAAACTCTGGAGTTCTTTCTATGGTATTCTGCACAAAAACTTTAACCAGCTTGATTTCCTTAGACACCCAGTTCTCCTTCTTCAACTCAGAAAGAAGACTAGGCTCTACCTAGCTCCTCTACCTCCGTTACAGCCTGGAAATTATTCCAGGAAATAAATTTGGGCAATTGTAAGGCTTGGCTCATTTGTTTCTGCTCACTCAGGGATCATCCTTTACATCATGTTCAATGTCTAAAATCCATTGTTTTATATTGAGTTTGTTTTTTTAAATGCTTCATGTGTAAATGTAAACATACCCATCCATCCCTCTTGAATTGGAGAAAAGAAATATTAATAGTAATTTGAAAATTTCTCTTATAATCCACCATAATATTACTTACTGAAATTACTTGTTATTTTATTATTATTTTTTTGTGTTACTTGTATACATATCTCCTCATTGCCCCCCCTCCCAGGTATACCTCAACCTCCCAGTGTCTTGGTTATGCTTATTGCATGCATACAAGTCCTTTGGTTGATCTCTTATCTACCCCACCTCTCCTTAACCTTCCTGCTGTAATTTGACAGGCTGTTTGATGCTTTACTGCCTCTGTGTATATCCTTTTGTTCATCAGTTTATAATGTTCTTTATTATCCACAAATGAGTGAGATCATGTGGTTTTTCTCCTTCATTGATTGGCTTATTTCACTTAGCATAAGGCTCTCCAGTTCCATACAGGTTGCTGCAAATGGTAAGAATTCCTTCTTTTTAATGGCGGCATAGAATTCCATTGTGTAGATAAACCATAGTTTTCTGATCCACTCATCTGCTGATGGGTACCTGGTTGTTTCCAAATTGTAGCTATTGTAAATTGTGCTGCTATGAACACAGGGGTGCATAAATCCTTTCTGATTGGTGTTTCTAGTTTCTTAGGATAAATTCCTAAGAGTGGGATTGCTGGGTCAAATGGGGGTTCCATTTTTAGTTTTTTGAGGAAACTCCATCCTGTTCCCCACAGTGGCTGCACCAGTTTGCATTCCCACCAGCAGTGCACAAGGGTTCCTTTTTCTCCGCATCCTTGCCAACACTTGTGGTTTGTTGATTTGTTGATGATTGCCATTCTGACAAGTGTGATATGGTATCGCATTGTCGTTTTGATTTGCATCTCTTGGATGATTAATGACTTTGAACATGTTTTCATGTGTCTCTTGGCCTTCCTTCTGTCTTCTTTCGAAGAGGTTCTATTTAGGTCCATTGCCCATTTTTTTATTGGATCATTTATCTTCCTTTTATTAAGTTGTATAAGTTGGCTGTAGATGTTGGAGATTAAACCTTTATCAGTGAAAACATTTGCAAATATGTTCTCCCATGTAGTGGGCTTTCTTATTGTTTTGTTGATGGTTTCTTTTGCTGTGCAAAAGCTTTTTATGAAATTACTTGTTATTTTAGACTAGAGAAGCCTGGTGTACAAAATTCTGCACTTGGGAGGAGGAGAGAGGGAAGGCAAGGCGTCTCCCAGTCTGATCTGTACTGTCCAGCAGTTCAGGAACCCTTGGGGGATGTCCAACTGACAGTCCCATGGGATATTGGCAATAAGACATCCTTAGCACTGCCATGGAGGTGGGAGAGGTTCCTGCCACTGCCACTGCACTTGCCAACTGTGAGCCTGGTTCAGGGTGTCTGGGTGAGCAACACTCTCCCTGTGGGGTGTACTCACCATCAGGGGGCAGCTCCTGCATTGAGCATCTGCCACCTTGTGATCAGTAAGCATCATAGAGACTGGTCATTCCATTCTTAGGTTGATTTGCATATTAGCCTTTTATTATATAGGATTCTATAAATAATTGCATTTTTAACACAGAAATCCTTTCTGGTTTAATTTGCTATGTATGTATATCATCAGATAGGAAGTGTGTCTTTTTTAATTTATGTCTAAGTTACTGATGTTAATCTCTAAATTTTTAAATTCCTCTAAGAAGCAAGTTAGTCATACAAAATCTTTAATAAGGGCCTGAGAGATCACTTAAAGATAGGGGCTTTCATACAGAACCTCCCTATAAATCCAGACATTTTTATAACATAAGACTGTTAAAAGACAGTCTTCTCTTTCTTTTTATTCCTTTTGGAAGTTTCTTTACCATTCAGTGTACATTATTTAAAATGCCCAGAGACATAAGTGAAAACATTGTTTGCAAGTTGGGCAACAGCATATTCATGTCCACATCAATTTCTCTACACTCCTCCCACCTTTCCATTTTAAGTGCAAAAAATCCACTTACACAGTTCAGTTGTTGAAACAGGCCATATCTCTTAGTGGCAACTTGTCTCTGTATGAGATAAGATGAGTAAAGCTTCCATAGTCCTGAGTATCCTCTAGCTCTCTTGGGACTGAAATACTTCAAAGTATTTCTCTCTGCTCTTCTGAAGAAGGAAGATTTTTATGCAGGCCACATAGGGAACTGTTTTACTTCCTGACATATTTGCTCTTCAGTGCTCAGAAGACTTGAAGTTTGATGTTTGTTTTTCTTTGTAAATGTGGCGCTAAAGTACTGATAGCAGGGCTTTAGCTCCTGTACCCAGCCTGAAGTGCCAACAGGGAGAACATGCAAAGCTAAGTTGAGAATTGCAACTTTAAGACATGAAATCATTTGGGTAGGCAAAGCTTTCATTTCTACGAGAGTGCTTTACTTCCCAGCTTTCTCAAAATATGTGTATGATATAGTGCCAGACATACCTTGTGAAATGTAGTTGTAAAATTAAAGGAAATACTTTCAAATACACATTTATATTACTTATGCATTTGGATAAAAAAAATAAGAGAAAACAAGTACGTAGTCATTTGTTTGGCTTGATGTTGCAACACATTAAATATTTTTTAAATATTTTTAAATGTATTTTTTATTGATTTCAGCAAGGGAGAGAGAGAGATGCATCGATGATGAGAGAGAATCATTTATCAGCTATCTCCTGCATGCTCTCTACTGGGGACCCAGCCCAGAACCCAGGCATGTGCCCTGACAGGGGTTTGAACCACAACCTCCTAGTTTATAGGTCAATGCTCAATTACTTAGCCATGCTGGCTAGGCTAAATACTTGTTTATTTTGAAATGCCTTAATATGTTTCTAAATGAAACCCTGAACATATTATAAAGTCTACTTTTAAAATTGAATGAGAAAATAAGAAAGTTTTCTTTAAAGATGTTATACTCTATACTGTACAGATAACTTTAAATACTAATTTAATTTATATTAATAGTATTTATTAAGAAAATAAAGGATGATAATGAACATTTTGTAGATTTATGGTTGGAAAATAAACACAATTCCCAGAGAGATACAGTGGAGAAGGAAACATTTGCCTCAGCAAAACATCCAAAGACTGCCAGCCTGTCTCAATAAATCTGTAATAAAATCATCCTTCAAATGCCAGAAACATAAAATCACACATCTTAAAATAAATCACCAGGGGCATATTGAGAATGAAGAAGTTTGAGATCCTGCTGAGGTGTCTAAACTGCTAGGACCACTAAGTTGCCCAAAGACTTAGAGATGGCATTGTCTAGTAGCGAAGGCAGCTGGTATAAAAACGGCATTGCAGAACTACTGGAAAGAATGGAGAATAAACTCCCACCCAATGATAACCACTCATTCAAATCAATCCAGTCACATAGGAACTGCGGAAAGTAGCTTTTAAAGATTTTTCTTGAGAAATGTGCAAACTCCAGTGGTTAGAAATTTCTTATAAATTGAGATTTGCACTTTGAAAGAATTTCTTATAATTTGAGATTTGCATTTTGAAAATCTTGGAAGCTAAAAAACATGGTAAAAATTCCTATAAAAGTAAAACATGCAAGTAACATCCAAACAATGCCCAAGCAGCCTCTGACTGCTTATATCCACTTCTTAAAGGAGAAGGGGCCTGTGTATTCCAAATGCACCCCAAACTTGGTAACCAGTAGCTAACCAAGGTTCTGTCTGAGAAATGCAAGGAGCTCCCAGAGGAGACAAAGCTGAAATATATTCAAGATTTCCAGGAGAACAGCAGTTTGAGGAGAAACTGGCTCAGTTCAGGATAGAGCACCCTGATCTAGTCCAGAACTCCAAGACATTTCTTATCCCCAAAAGTAGTCCAACCAGAGCCCAGAAGAAGTTTCAGGGAAATGGGAAAAGAAGTGAACTCCTTCCCAGAAAACTATTATTTTGGAGATTACATTCCATGAAGAACCTGAGAAGCCCTCCATGAATGAATACCAGAAGTTCCACCAGATTTGTGGCCAGGGGGGAACTGCAAGACCTGCCCCTGAGGGAGCATATGGTGGAGATTAGCAGAAACTGGCAGCACATCACACAGAGCCAGAGGGAGAATTATAAGAATCTGAGGAAACAGTACAAGGTGGACCTGGACCACTGGGTCAAGAGTGTGTCTCCTGGAGAGCATGCTGCTTACAGAGAGAGAACCTATGGTAAGCATAAGAACATGAACATGAGAGGAGGTCCGCAGCCCAAGATCATCAGGACAGATGTGCAGTGTCCATCAGCAGACATTCTACAAGAAGGGCTGGCCCAGGAGCAGGGGCTGTAGGCTCCAGAGGCAGAGTCATCAGGGGCTTCCTGGGGATCGGAAGGAAAAAAGGAAGATGGGGAAGAGGCAGAAGACAGTATGTCCTCAGACTCCAGCAGTGGCGATGAAGATGAAGAATGTGAGGACAGCAGCTCCAGCCTCTGAGTCACTCCAACTGAGCTTTGTTCACTTCCAAATGGTGAGACAGAGAGCTTCCCAGCCAAAGTCCTTGGCATTGACACCAAATTAAGGAACTTTTCTCCCTGTCCCTCTGAATCTGTATGATTTTCGTTTTCTCCTTTATGTATTATCTTGAATATATATTCTTGAGCTGTATGTATTTTAAACTTATCTTCCTCTCCTACTAGATAGCTTCTTGAGGACAGGTCTTAACTATTTTAGAATCCTCTATAATATGGTCAGAGGAAGGAGAAAATGCATTTATTCAGTGGAAGATTTCATGCGGGTGATGACATGATCATCACATCCAAAAAAGTGAGATTTAGGGAAATATAAAGGAAGAATTAAGAATCTCAGAAAACAGAACCATGTTTATGTCACATCAACCATTTTCCTCTGGCTGACTTGTAGAAGTGAAGAAAATCAGGGGCCTTTACTAAACCCTTCTTACTTCAGTCATGTTTCTTTCTACCATTAACATTGTTTACCAGGCCCTGTAAGGTTTTATTTTATCTCACTATCCCAGCCCCTTTTCTCTTAGAGCCTCCCTCCTGCACTTAACTCTATATAAACATAACTAATTTATTATTCTCTCTCTCATTCTTTCATTTTTTCAGTCTCTCTCTTTCTCAGGACATAAGGTATTTCTGTTAAGCACTTTCTACTAAGCTCCTTCTGACTTTTTGGCCTGGAATGTTTTACATCTCTATCCCACTAGCTGTCTTTTCCTAGTTAATTGTTCTTTTTTCTTTATGTTTTAGTTAACATTTTCTTCAAAGACTTTTTTCTGACATCCCACCTTAGGTACCTCCTGTGCACTTCAGTCCATCAGGAATTCCGCTGTAGCATTCACCTTGTGTTTTTGCAATTTCCTGTTTTCCTATCTGTATTCTCTGTCAGCCCACAAATGCATGAGAACAAGAGCCCTATTGCTCTTGTTTCTCCATCACTTAACACTGTAATTGCCAAGGAATATATATGTGCATAAAGTTATTCATGGTTCACTGAATGAATGAGCAAATGGGTATTAGATTAATTAATATCTCAACATTATTGAAAATTATCAGAGTGAAATTGTGGGCTATGCAAGTCAGTGGCATGAGGATAGCATGGCTAGAGGCACTGAGTTGAGAGGCAGCTGAAAAACCTTCTTAATTAGACACTGATGGCTAATCAGTGAGACTATCTCTTTTGAAATTCACTCACATGGAAGCAGTGAGTTTAAAATGTGAGAAAAAAAACATATTAATAGCAATCTAATGAAAGAAAAAGTTTTTCATATTTGTGCCAGCTAAAGGTATACCAAAATACAAGACAATGACCAAAAAAGAACATTAATTACACATTTTTAAATAATGGCTTTGTTAAGTTGAGTGGCTGATATAGATCAGTGAATTTTAAATTAACACAATAACTATGTTTTTTTTTTCTATTTATAAGACCAGGTTTCTATTTTATATTCATGTTTTTATTTTATTTATTTATTTATTTTTGTTTTCAAACATTAATAAAAGGAAACAGGCACATGAAGTGGTGGAGATAGTTCATTTATATCTAGGCCAGAAAAGTTCTATCTTTATTTCTTGATATTTGGATTTCTAATTTTTGACTCTTGGCAGAGAACAGGATAATTTAAATTTAAGATGTACTATTTAAGGTCAGAAATCCCATGGAGACCTTCTGGGCCAATTTCTTTACTACTGGTTTACAACTTTCCTAACTAGTTTAAAAAGCTTGGCTTGAGCTCTCCCAAAATCAAGATGTCTTGCATAGATCCTGATAGTTCAACCTGGAGAAACAGGACCAGGAGGGAGCTTGCTATGGGATTTTTCTTAGAATTCAAACAGAAAAAGCCTGCACTCTATTTCTCTCTCTTTTTATTTATTTTTATTGATTAAGGTGTTACATATGTGTCCTTATCCCCCCATTACCCCCATCCCTCCCATGCCCTCACCCCTCTGTTGTCTGTGTCCATTGGTTAGGCTTATATGCTTGAATACAAATCCTTTGGTTGATCTCTCCCCCTTACCCTACCTCTCCCCTACCTTCCCTCTGAGATTTGATGGTCTGATCTATGTTTCTCTGTCTCTGGACCTATTTTTTGTTCATCAGTTTATGTTGTTCATTATATTCCATAAATGAGTGAGATCATGCGATATTTATCTTTCTCTGACTGGCTTATTTCATTTAGCATAATGCTTTCCAGTTCCATCCATGCTGATGAGTGGATTAAAAAAACTGTGGTACATCTACACAATGGAATACTATGCTGCGATAAAAAAGGAGTTCTATTTCTCTTCATGTAGCCTATTCTTTGACTTTAAAAGGATGCTGTGAATTAGTATATCTATTGAGAAGCCAAGTTTAATTTGGAAGATCTCAACAAGATTTTGAGAGAATGATCATCAGTTATGAAAATACTAAATTAGAAGTAGTTACTGTTATTCTGCAAGGTAGGGAAACGATTCAAGAAAGGTTTGACACATCAGAAAATTAGTCCAATACTGGGGAATAAATATATGGATGGAAAACAAAAAAAAAGGCCACATGCTAACTTGACTAGTTCAGGGAAGGCCTGCATGGCAGCTTTGCAAACTCAAAGATCTAAAATAACCATAAAGAATGGTCTGAAATTAAAAAAAAATAATAACTGAAAGCAGTTTATAGTAGGTAGTCATTTCCTAGGCCAGTATTTTCCCTGAAAAAGATCAACTTTGATCTTTACTGAACCTATTGTCTTTCTGCATCTAAAAGAGCATACCTGTGTTATATTGTAACTTCCCTTTATCAGGACCCCTCAGGGCACAGCGGACAGTACAGGGCAGAAACCACAAATTCCCTCGTTGTTATCATGTTAATTGTCCACTGTTAACTATCCAGAATCCACCTATTTAAAAAAAGCATGTGTCCATCATTTCACTTTTTATCTAATTCCAGAGGTTTTCCTGCTTTGCTTTCTCCCACCCTAATTTATCACCAACGAATTTCATATAACCCACTTAAATCTCCTCCTTTGAGAGTAATTTAGAAAAACAGACTAAAAATCTGTCATTCTCCAGAGCATTATCACAATCCATTGAGATTTTGCTTCCTGGCAATTGTCAACAGTTTGGCTTAAATTTGTAATTATTTTTCTCTCTTTTCCATGTCCAGTGTGGCTAGAGAGTGGATCTAATTCTTGAGTAGAGGTGGCTGGGGATTGAGAATAAAAGAGACAAGACACAGAGATAGAAAGAAAAGCTGGGGCCGGGTGGACCACTGCCCTCTTCTACTGGAGAGAGAGTGACCCAGAGCCAACTTAGCATATTTATTTTATACTGCCAAATACCAGGAAGTTTCACCAAAAGGTCAAGACAAAGGAGATTATTTGCATTCTTGAGTAGGCCCTGAGCATTCCTGGTGCTAGGCTGGTTTCAGATATCAAAATCCACTTCCTCACACCATGGGCTAAAATGAAGGTAAAGCTGACAACATCCTTGCCCTTTTGGCCTTTTGCCAATGCCACTGGGTTCAGCTGATGATAATTAAAGAATGCCCATTTGCCTTCCCAGGGGGCCCTCTACACAAATAAACTCACCAAAATTCTTTACAGGTTTGAATTTTTTTTTTACATTAACATGTATTAATGGGAATATAGTCATGTAGTATGCTTAACAGCAAGTGAATGTGTGTAGTCTTTATAGTAATTGCTTAGGAATAAAATTGTTGAGAAATAATACTGTAGGAAAACAAACTAACAAACAAAAAGTCTAAGGTTACAGTTGTTCACAACTTAAACTAAAATAAGGAATTTTAAGATTTTATGATATTTTACAGTAAGCATAATCTCTATGCAAAAAGATCATTTCTGGATAAGAAGCAGAAAAGTATTTGTTCTAAGCATATGTAAAGACTGTTGGTGCTAGAGTATAAAATCCCAGAAGACTACTGTAGGTAGAGAGAGAGCAATAGAGAAAGAATTGTCACATGGAAAGCAGGAATGGTCCAATAAAGCTAGCTATCAGAAAGGGCCTCTTTCTTCACAAGTTAATTAAAAACTAGCATAAACACTTTATACAAAACAAGAGATTTGAAGGCATTAAACTTGACCATAATCTTTGTTTTTTCTCTGCCCTACTTAGGAAAGATAAGTTTCAGGATAGACACTATGGGTATAAGGAAAGTCTATTCTAAAATGAACTAGCATCCTTTTCATGTTGAGTTACCAGTAGGTAATAAAAATCTTTTGATTTCCAGCTGCTCTCAGATCTTAAAGAGGAAATCCCGATATCAGTGAAACAGGATAAAATAAGAGGCCAGAAAGCATATAACAGGTCCAGGGTTTTTCTACACCTGAAAAATACATGAGGAAAGCTCAAAATTTTTCCTTCAAGCAGAATAAAGAAAATTGTGTGTTAATACATGATAGTAAAGGTTGATATTTAGTGCAATAAATGGCACACCTTCAAACTAAGATAAAGAATTAATGTGAAGTTTCCACTGCATGTGATTTACTGTGCAAGTGCTGTGGATACAGAATGTCCTCTAGGGTCACTAAAGATGGACATATAGTGGGGGATGATGGAGCCTAGTAAGTGATGGTACAGAAGAGAGGAAGATTACCAGACTTAACAACAAGGAAAAAAAAATATATATATATAGGAAAACCAGTGAAATTTGCATCTTAAATAAACAACATTGTTGTTGGTAGCTTTGTTGTTTTAATATACATATGTTTATACTAAGACATATGCATATTATCTGGAACTCAAATTGAATTTGACATCCTCTATTTTAAATAACAAATCTATAATTAAAGAAGATTTCACAGAAATATAGATACTGTAATGAGATCTCTGAGATAATAGTGAGTTAAGAGATAAGAGGAGATGAGTACATACTAAATAATGGAGTGGCTTATGAAAAAGCCGGTTGAAATGAGGTAACAAGAAAGGTTCAGGTGCTACATTAAGTTATGTTTTTATACATATTTTATAAAATATTTACATACTAGTAGTGACATTTGGAGAGATGAGCAAGGGTTTCATAATGAAAGGTATGACTCATCCTGAGAGCAATAGGGTGCCTCAGAAGGAATTTAAACTTCAATAGTGACATCTGAAATTAACATTTTGGGCTTTATATTTTTCATTTTGACTAATTTGTTTCCTTAAAAGAGTCTCTTCAACTCCTTAATAAATTTACTACAGTAATTCTTTGTTTATCTGAAATAATTTTTCTAAGTTTATACTATTTGTGCCTTCCAAAAGCCTTGTAAAAAGCCAAATATTCATTTAAAAGGCATGGAAACTGAAATTAAAGTCATATTTTTTATTGTACTTTTATGATAGTTTCAACTTATCCAGTTTTACAGCATTTTTTTCCTTCAGTATTTTGAGATAAACAGAAAGGCCTAAATTCAGATGAAAGTTTGGAAAAATAAACCTTAAAAGCAGTGCTTTATGTATGCCTGCCAATGTGTCAAGCAAAATAACTTTATAACTTCCTATAATTAGTTCTTATTTATAATGTTAGGGTTAAGAATTGAAAAACATATTCTTAAATTAAAATCAAGTCATAAGTCATTAAATATGTTGTCGCCTGATTTAATTCTCAGGGGTAACATATCAAGTGGAAATATTTAAAATAAAATAAAGGAACAAAAGGCATTGTTTCTCTCATAGTTCATAACAATAATTATTTTGACTCAGACTGCAAGTTCTCTAGCAATAATTGTGAGAAGCCCTTTCTTTACCTTTATGTTTTTATTTGAGTCTCTCACTTATTATAATAAGTATTCATATAGTCATTTTATGACTGAAGCTTTTACAGTCAGATTGGACTTAATACCATGAAGATAAACCTAATGTATTAGTTCGCAATAGCATTTAGCTAAAAAGAATAAACAAAGTTAAAAAGAGTACCTTAAACAAGTTAAGAATTTCAATTTTTAATCACAGAAAGACAAGTGTGACAATAGTCATTTGGGGGCTTTGATATTGCTATAAACCTGTGCTTATTGACTACTGTGCCTGTTGTTTCATAGTCAAAAGTATTGCTTAGATTTTAGCATCTAGTTTTGTTGTTGTTGTGTATGTGTGTGTGTGTGTGTGTGCGCGCATGTGTGTGTGTTTAGAGAAACATCTGTTTCTTGTCAGCTGAGTCCCTGTCCCCATTTTAAACATGCTTTCTCAAGCTCCATCTAAAAACTGCCAGCAGCCAGAAATATATCACATAGTCACACATAATTGGGAAGAAGGCTGGGAAACTTTATCTGAGCACTCTGCAGCTACAGTAAATGAGAATTCTAGTAAAATGGAAACAATATATTTTTTAACTACCAGACCACATCAAAATTACAACTAAACTACGGAACAACCATTGTTTAGAACCACCTGAAACCTAGCTGAACAGAAATCCTATAAATAAGGATATACAGAAGAAGCCAC
>PVJN01028664.1:0-27028 GCA_004026805.1 Lasiurus borealis
CGGAAGGGCCTGGAAAAAGTGACAGAACGGAAAAGCGAAGCCAGGCCGCTGGTGGGTGGGATCCCTGCGGAGCAGTCTTCCCCGGGGGGCGGCGGGGGGCAGGCGGGCTCCCGGGGAGGAACGTGGGGCGCCACCCGATGGGGGCTGTGCTGGGAGGGCCTGGGGGGGGCAGAAGGTCGCTGCTCCCTGTGTGAGGCCCAAGAGCAGCCACAGCTGGTGCTCGCTTTGTGTGTGTGTTTTTAAAATATATTGTTGTTGAATTTTTACATAGAAGAAGGGAGAGAGAGAGAGTCAGAAACATCAATGAGAGAGAGACATCCATCAGCTGCCTCCTGCATGCCACCTCCTGGGGATATGCCCGCAACCAAGGTACATGCCCTTGACCAGGACCCTTCAGTCTGCAGGCCGACGCTTTATCCACTGAGCCACACAGGTTTAGGCTGGTGCTCGGCTTGAACACCCACCCCGGGCCCTGCTCTCCCGCCCTGGCCCTGGAGGAGGACGTATGTTTAAATGCCGCTGCCCCCCAGGGGACAGACTGAGCTCAGAGCCCCAGAGGACCTCAGCTCTGGGCCTCTACTAACTACAAGCACCAGCAGGAGCAGAGCCCTGGAGCCTGACCCTCCCCACGTCCCCCCTTTCACGTCCCCCCCCTTCACATCCCCGCCTTCGGTTGCGTGGAGGCTGCCTTTGGAAGAAAGGTCTCCAGGAACCGCCAGGAAGAGAATCAGAGGGAAGGACTTCAGACTCAGCCTGTGAGGACGCTGAGACCCAGCTTGCTTCCCGCGGGGGAAGGCAGTGGAGGGGAGTGGGAGGGGGGGAGACTCAGTTCCTGGAGGTGACGCCACATCCAGAGGAGCCTGCCCTGGCCTGTCACATCTCTGTCCTCATCAGCAGGCCTGTCACTCTGAGCCTGCAGAAGGCTGCTCGCGTCGGTTTGAATTAACTCCGAGCAGGCAGCTGTGTGGGTGCTGAGGATGGAGACCCTGGAGGCGTCATCGCTTCACCCTTCCACCCGCTGCTCTTTAAAATAATGAGTTTTATTTTCATGTTGATCAGTCCTTTCCATTCAGCCAGTATTCCCCAAAGAATTTAATTTCAATAATGTCAAAATTTCTCCCTCGCCAAAGGAATTCCTAAGAAAAGTTGGGAGCCTCTGGCAAGCTATTGCAGATTATTACACATCGAGGGGCCCATTGCCCAAAATGGCGTGAGACCCAGGACCCAGAGTCCTGCGGCTGTGCCACCACCACCGCCACCGTGGCGGGACCCAAAAACCCTCCCACTGCCCCAGTCGGATCCAGAAACCCACCTGCACCTCCAGTCAAATCCTCCAGAGTCCAGTCCCCACCCACCCGTATGCCTTGCTGTACCCACAGCCCTGCCCATCCCTGCTGATTGGTCATTACAGCATGATGGCGTGACAACAACAGGCTTCTTATATAATAGATGTAATAGATGGACAGATGGTAATGGAAGGGTTTTTATTTTATGTGGTTATCTGTTTATTCTGAGATACCCTTTTATTGAAAATGGTTCAACCTGTTCCTTTCTTTCTACCACTAAGAGTGGCCCCAAAGCTCTGGAAAGAAACAAACATAGAGAACACTCATGTTCAGTATATGCCAGGTCCCCACTTGGGTTTTGACACCATATCTCATTTAATCTTCATAACAAGAGGATGGGAGAGGAGTAGGGCACCATCACTATCCTTAATGAAACAGATCTCAGAGGTTCCAAGCATTTAGATTTACCTGAGGAGAGACAGCTGGTTTTGCTGCCCCAACTCTGACCCTGAGTTCTACTTTCTCCTTAAAGCTCTCTGGCTTTATTACCAGTAAAGACCGCTTCTACCGTAAAACTCTGACACCTCCTTCTCAGGACTAGTGCACTTTCCCTTGCTTCTTCTAATGAGAGATGGAGCAAGAGTAGGAAAAAAAAATAATTCCTGTATAATCATAATGTTAAAGTTAAGAGTATTTTCAGGAGATAGTCATCAAATCCAGAACAGAAATTAATTGAATGCAAATTCAGAGACATTGCTTTTGGGGCATTATAAATGTACGAACTGCAATATCTGAGTCTTCTATCCACATTATCAAAAGTGTGAGAAAAAAATATGGTAATAGTTTTCCAGGGATGCATAGATTTATAATGCAATTGATATATCTTTCTCTCTCTTTCCTCTGCCCCCCCCCCTGTCTGTCTCTCTCACAAACACAAATTAATGTTGAAGTCTCACAAAGGAATTCTGTGTTTCATCCAATGTAACTTAGACCATAAGATGGTACCAAATCTAAATTTGTATCCTACACATGAGAAGATATTAACCTCAGGTGGTAGTTTAGTAATGCCTTACAGTTGTACAGTACTTGGTTTACACACTGCTGGTATCTCCACAATGTCCTTTGAAGATTATGTCACAAAAGGCGGTGCAACTCTTTTTGTGCTCATGTTGAGAGAGCAGACAGTACAGGCTTTGAGAAAACATGTCTGCTGCCCAAGGATGCGGACCCCAGGTATCCTGACTTCAGATCCGGCTCTCTTTCCATTGAGAACCAAAAGACGTGACCTCTGAATGGACAAAACTAACGTCGTATCACGATAACTCCCCCACAGCAAGGACAATGTGCAGGTGTCTTTTAACGTTTGTTTAAAACGATTGCTTGAATGAAACAAGAACAAATAAAAGCCAATGAATAAACAATATATTTTTTTAAAAATTCTGGGGCCGAAACCAGTTTGGCTCAGTGGATAGAACATCAGCCTGTGGACTGAAGGGTCCAGGGTTCGATTCCGGTCAAGGGCATGTAACTTGGTTGTGGGCACATCCCCAGTGGAGGGAGTGTAGGAGGCAGCTGATCGATGTCTGTCTCTCTCATTGATGTTTCTGACTTCCTGTCCCTCTCCCTTCCTCTCTGTAAAAAATCAACATATTTTTTAAAATATAAAGTAAAAAATAAAAGAAATCTAGGGGTAGAAAGACACATGTATCTTTCTTTACCTCTTGTGAGTCAAAGTGTAAGCGAGCCAATCCACTAACCTCATCTTTTTTCTCTTTAGGGGAACCAACCTTGCCCACTACACCTACCGAATCCTTCTTGAAAACTCAGTAGTAGACGACGGCACTGAGCATCACAACCTCGTGTGGATGAAGCAGGGATTCATGTATGAGACCAAAGGCTAGTGTGAGGTGTATTATTATTATTATTATTATTATTATTACATGTACCGACGAAGGATGCTTTCTCCCAGTTGCACAAAACAGGACCTGCCCTACGAAATCGAGCCTTTGCATGTGTTCCATGAAAAACGGAAAGGTTTGCCTGTTCCCTTCAGTGTCCGCGGAAGAGGGTCAGAGAGGGACCCGGTTCCGGCAGCATCTTGATACTCGCACAGCACTTCATGGTGTCAAAGTACTTCCACACGCATGCCCTGCGTGGGCTCAGATTTCCCAGCATCCTAGCAAGGTACCGCTGTCACCCCTGCCTCAAGGAGATAAATCTGAAGCCTAGGAGGGTGTTCTGCCCAAGACCACAGTGAGCTCAGCAGAGAGAACCCGGACCCTCTGACTCCCCAGCTGTGTCTCCACTTCTCCCGTTTCCCATCCTAAGCACGTCTCCCCCGGCCACACAGCCAGTTCCCTCAGAGAAAGACAAGGCCAAATACCGACTTCCTCCTTCGCACGGGCACTAGGGCACTATGTCTGGGACCAGCAGGAAGCTCCAGCCCCTTCCCCCGTCCCCTGAGAGCAGTCCAGGGAGGGCGCCTCCTTTACCCCCGTCTTTCCCAGTCAAGGAAGGCTTCTCCCCTCCCCTGAAGAAAGCTGGGGAGCGGGATCCCCAGGGGTGCCTTGCCCGCTGCTGTCTAAGCCCCTGTGAAAGGTGGTCCTTCTGAAATACCCGTTGTTGAGCCAGAAATTAGGTTTTTAAAAATATATGTACCTTTTTTAGAGGGGTTGTGTGTAGAAACACCGATAAGAGAGTAATATAATCGATGGGCTGCCTCCTGCACGCCCCCCACCGGGGATTAAGCCGGCCACCCGGGCATGGGAATCGAACCCGTGGCCTCTAGGTTCATGGCCCGGTGCTCCATCCCTGAGCCACACTGATGGGCTCAGAAATGAGTTTTCACTTGTCAAAGAAATGATGGGCAACATCCCGTTGGGAGAGAGAGAGAGAGCCGTCATTTCTCCCCCTAAAGTAAGGAGCGCCCCCCTCAACCCCGGACCCCCAGATCCCCAGACACAGCCCCTCCCGCCCCATGACCCTTACGGGGTGAGGGACTCACCAGCGGCGGGGCGGCTGCCCGGGGAGGCGGGCGGGGGCGGGCCGGCCGCGGGTTTCAGCACCGCGGACAGCGCCGGGCTCCCCAACTCCGCGCGCCCGTCCGCGCGCTCGGCTGCCGGCTGAGCCCCGCCGTCTGCAGGGGGAACGGGCGTCTCGCTCGGCCGGGACCCCAGCCTCGGGGTCCTCGGGGGCGCGGAGGGGTCCCCTCGAGCGGCGGGAGCAGCCTCGGGCGGCGGCGGCGGCGGCTGTGAGCCCAGCTGCACCGCGGCGTGGCGGGACCGCGCCAGCGCGGAGGAGACGGAGCCCATCTCCGGGGGCCGGGCTCCCCCCGGGACCCACCGCTGGAGCCGGCCTCGGGCTCGCTGCCTCCTCGCCCCGAAGCGCCCCGAGCCTCAGCTCCGCCTCTGACCCTCCCGGGCTGTGCAGTCAGTCACTCCTGGGTCCCTGCTGGGCGGCGGAGGAGGAGGAGGAAGAGGAGGAGGAGGCTGCAGGGAGGGCTGCTCGCCCATCCGGGGCGAACCCAGGAGAACCCAGGGGGGTGCCCACGCCTGGGACAGTCAGGAGTGGGTGGAGCGGGGGCACTGGGAGGTTTCCGGGTGCACAGGTGGTCCGGAGAGTTTACTAAGGCAGCGGTTCTCAACCTGTGGGTCTCCACCCCTTTGGGGGTCGAAGGACCCTTTCACAGGGGTCGCCTAAGACCAGCGGAAAACACCTATTTCCCATGGTCTTAGGAACCAACACACCGATCCTCGGTGTAGCCAAGTGTAGCCATGTAGTTTACTGTTGTTATAGGAAGACTGTTGCCCATGCTACACCATGATTCAAGACAAAATTTCATTTATTTGTCATTAGAAATAAATATTTCACAATATATGATTACATATTGTTTTTGTGATTAACCACTATGCTTTAATTAGGTTCAATTTATAACAATGAAAATACACCCTGCCCATCAGATATTTACATTACAGTTCATGACAGTAGCAAGATGACAGTGATGAAGTAGCCACGGAAATCATTTTCTGGTTGGGGGTCACCACCCCATGAGAAGCTGTCTTAAAGGGTCTCGGCATTAGGAAGGTTGAGAACCACTGTACTAAGGGGTTTGGGCCGGGGGTTGGGGGGTGGGAAGTGGGGGAGGAAAGGGTGTGGCATTAAGTGAGGGATTCACTTTTCTTTCTCCGCTTGATTCACCTGGGGCCCAAGCCCAGCACGTCCCTCCTGCCCCTCCCCAGGCAATGGCCGCCTCTGACTCCCGGGAGACGGGAGAGTTGAGCTAGCCGGAAGGAGGAGCCTCCCTGTGTTCTTCTCAGTTGCTCTCTTTGGAGCCTGTATCCCCACTTTCCAGGATGTGCGTTCCCGGGAGAGCCCTGTTCACCACTGTCCCAGGAAGGTTTGGTACCCCCACCTCCCCCAAAAAAGAGCCTACTCCTTGCCCCTCACCCCGTGTACCTTCCCCTTGCAGGCACTGGGACTGCCTACCCTCTCTGTGCAGGACGGAGGCCAGAGCAGGCGGTGGAGGTGCCAGCAGAGCCGGGGTGTCTGGTTCCCCGCAGGAGAGCGGGGAGGCAGGCGCCAGCGGTCCTGGGAGCTCTCCTGACCAGCAGCCAAGGCCGCCGGACCCTATTCATAGGCCTGCCCTTGGCTCCAGCCCTGCTCTGGCTGCAGGGGAAGGTGGTGACGCCTCAGGTGGGGCCGAGGCAGACAGGCAGCCTGGGATGTGTGCCAGCCACAGTCCCGGTACCCAGACAGGTCTGGCCCACAGTCCGCCGTTAGGGCGCAGCTGGGTCGTGTGCCCGGGGCTACAATTTCTAGATCCCACGTCCTGCCCACACTGTTCCACGTTCCAAAGGTTTTCAGACACTGGAGTGTGAAGCGAGACAACTGTGCAAGACATAGCACATCTGAGGGTGGAACACGTGACAGGGACTTCTCAGCTGGCCGGGAACCAACCTCCCCAGGTCCTACTCACTTAGAGTGGCGCCAAGTCAGAGGATTAGCTGGGAAAGGGTCACCGTGGGCCTAACACAGCCCACTGTCCTTGACGTTGTTTCCTGTGAGATGGGCAGAAGCTGAGCTCACACTATACAAGGACCCACCACCTTGTAGAACACACCCTGTCATCCCCACACCAGGCAGGTGCCCCAGGAGCAGTGTCCTCATGCAACCCGTCTTTTCAGGGCAGGCAAATGGAAAGAATGGGGTCTGTATTAATTTTTTTGGCTATATTAATTTTTTTAATAATTAGTCCTTTCCTGGCTCATCTGATGAACATGCAGTAAAAATAAAAAAATTCTCACCCTGGGCAAATGGAAAGGGAGCTCCTTTGGCAAACATCTCCTGTTTTTGAATAGTTTTGTTTTTTTTTAATATATTTCATTGATTTTTCACAGAGGAGAGGAGAGGAGAGAGACTCAGAAACATCGATGAGAGAGAGATATTAATCAGCCGCCTCCTGCACATCCCCCACTGGGATGTGCCCGAAACCAAGGTACACATGCCCTTGACCAGAATCGAACCCGGGACCCTTGAGTCCACAGGCCAACGTTCTATCCACTGAGCCAAACCGGTTAGGGCTCCTGTTTTTGAATCCTGACTTGGTTTTCCTGCAAACCTGACACTGGTGTCATTAGCAGTGATACAAAGGTGGGCGTGGAAGGAGGTACGATGTCCTGGACCTACTAAGTGACACTTGGCTGTACCTACTGGGAAAATACATGAAGGTAATACTTGTAATGATAAAGAGTTTGCTAAGCCCCCGAGTCCCTCCAGCACCCAGGCTAACCCTGGCCTCCCCAGGAGGGCGGCTCTGCTCCACTGAGAGTCAGGCTGTAGACGCGGCTGCTGAGAACCACTCTCCCGTCCTCCTACCGTGGGAAGGGGCGAGCCCGGGAACTGAGACAGCCTTCCCTGTCACCTTGCCCACGGGCATTTTTTTAAGCGGGGCTGTGTTCTCAGCTGCGGTGGTGAGAGGAGCTGTCAGAGACATGCGGCTGAGATGATCTCAGCGTCTTGCCTGTCCTTCCAGGCCTCGGGTCGCATCCATCAAGAGTAGGCGAGCTCCCTCCCAGTTTCCGCCAGTGGGTGCTCGGCAGAGAGTGCACTGAGGGCCACTGGGAAGAGGTGACTCACCCATCAGCATCCCGTGACAATGTCACCAGTTGAGAGACTTTGGATCCTGAAGGTTTTACCACTGACAACGTTCAACTTTCCCTGAGCCCTATGCTGCTGGAAAGCCGTGAAGGTAAAGAAAGTCCCCACCCTTTCCTGTCCCAGACAACAGCTTACTAAAATCCATCTACACAAAAGGCTAAGTGTCCTGCCGAGAGCAGTTTGGCTCAGTGGAGAGAGCGTCGGCCTGCGGACTGAAAGGTCCCAGGTTCGATTCCGGTCAGAGGCATGTACCTTGGTTGCGGGCACATCCCCAGTAGGGGGCGTGCAGGAGGCGGCTGATCAATGTCTCTCTCATCGATGTTTCTGACTTTCTATCCCTCTCCCTTCCTCTCTGTAAAAAAATCAATAAAATATTAAAAAAAAAAAAAGGCTAAGTGTCCTTCCCTCCATCTGCGGAATAATGTCAAGTAGCAACACCTGGCTTCCTCTTCCTAGCAACAGCTAGCCTCCTGGAAGTTTCTCCAGCTCAGGAACCTGCCTGGCTTTATGCCCAGGTGCAAACACTTCACACTGTAACCAAATGTCTGTGAAGCATTTTCTGTGCCTCATCTCATTTGATCCTCACAGAAGTCCTGGAGAAGGTAGGGTAGGAGACTCAGTGGAATCCTATTTTGTTTTCATTAGCCAGAAAATGTAGATTTAGAAATTTGACCCGACTGAAAAGAAGTAAGAAATGGTGGGCCTTGAAAATGACTTCAGATTTCCTCACTGCACAGAAATAGTCAAACACTGCTGCAGTTAAATATTTTACCCTTTGTTCTCCCTGTGTGATCTACAATAATAATCTGCTTTGTGTTGATATTTACTGCTGTGTGGCTGACAATTACCTGAAAGAGAAGTTGGGGCGCTTTACTGGGCTGGAAAAAGTGTAGCTGCATCAGAAAGAGGTCTAATTAAGCAAGTTTGTTCTATCTCTATAAAAGGCTAAGTTGACTCTCACATGCATGACACATATAAAGCTCTCACTGGCGCCAATCGCAGGCATGTGTTTCCATCTGTCATTGTCAGTAGTGAATTTGGTTGACACTTTTATTACAGAGAAAGGGCGAATAGCGATATTAAAATATTTCTTCTAATTCATTTCCTTTCACTGTACACAAATTCGTGCACTGGGCTACTAGTAAATAAATAAACCTTCCCCAAAGGATTTAGGTAAGACTCAAGGATGCCTCTGTGCTAGCCTATGATCTATGATCTAGACACTGACCCTCTAAATTCCCGAGCTTTGCCTCATAGATGATTAGCTGAATTACAGTGGTACCTTGAGATACGAGTTTAATTCGTTCCGTAATCTTGAGGCATGGGAAACTATGAGACGCTCGAGTCAAGGTAAACTGGTGGGTCGTGTGCAGCTGGCCGATCCATGCGATGACTCCTATCTCAAATGTTGCTCGTATTTCAAAGCAAAAATCGCTCACTCAATGGCTCACATCTCAAAAATCTCGTATGTTAGGGCACTCATATCTCGAGGTACCACTGTATCTCACCCACTGATTACTTAAAGCTGGTTAACCAAACTTTGGTTAAGCTTCTCTCCTTCCTTCAGGCCTCTGAACTTGGCCCACCCTCAGCCTGAGCCATCAGTCAGCCCCTCTAGAACAGGCTGGCCTCTGATCTTCTACCCACTGGTACTACCCTTCATCTCACTTCCCCCTGGCCAGGTCACTCTGGCCCTGTTTACTCCTCTCTAGGAAAGAAAGTCACTCTCTCCTAACTCTTAGAAGCTTGCATTCCCAAAAATGCAATAGCCCTTGCAATGATCCTTTTGAATAAAGTCGTTCCTTATGAAGTCTGGATTTGTTTTATTCCACACTGCCTTTAAGAGTTCCCTTGTAGAATATAAGCATCCCTGACAGGGCCCCTAAGCTCGGTTAGCCAATGCTTTCTATGTAGACTAAGTTGTCCCTGTTGGAGTAAAGCGAAGGGGGCTTTGAGTACTCTGAGAGCTTACTGGGCACAAGACACAGCCCTGAGTATTATTTATACTTTGTCTCATGTCATCCTTTTAACGAGCTTATGCTACACATATTATCCTCATTTTACAGGTGAGAACATGGAGGCTCGAAGGCATGAAATGATTTTCAGATTGGAGCCTGCGTCATTCATCTGGAATCAGGTTCTATACAACAATCGCCCCCAAAGGAACCTGGAAGATTCCCGGGTCCAGCCTCCTCCTGGTCAGGCTGGAGAAAAAGAGTCACCCTGCATGTTGGTGGCAGCAGAGCCAAGAGTAGGGTCCAGCTCTTACAGCCCCAGCCACCCCTTCTAGCACAGGCACAGAGACAGTTTTCACCAGCCTCTTGTCTCGGCCTATTCTAGCTGCTCCCTGCTGAAGAGGTCGTCACAATTTCCTAGTCAGTTCAGAGGGCCCCAGAAGGCCCAGAAATCATGTGATCAAATGATTTCAAGTCCATTCACAACACACAGGAGCAGAGAAACGACTCAGCTGGTCTCCTTTTTTAAAAAAATATGTTTATTGATTTTTTACAGAGAGGAAGGGAGAGGGATAGAGAGTTAGAAACATCGATGAGAGAGAGACATCAATCAGCCACCTCCTGCACGCCCCCTAATGGGGATGTACCCGCAACCAAGGTATATGCCCTTGACCGGAATCAAACCTGGGACCTTTCAGTCCGCAGGCCGACGCTCTATCCACTGACCCAAACCGGCTTCAGCAAACATATCAACATCTTTTTATGGTCAACCAAACACAGAATCACAGCAGGTCCTTGGGTTACGTCGGAGATCCATTCCTATGGCTCGACAAAACCCGATTTTTGCCGTAAGTCGGAACCCACCTACATAAGCACCTACGTCCCTCACAAGGAGCACATACACAGCAGTAATGAGGTGAAATAGTAAAAAAAAATTTTTAAAGGAAGATAACAGTTTCTGGCCTTTACTTGTGGTAAATAATAATAAAAAACAATGTATATATGTATACACATCGAAATGACGGAACTTTTTTTTATATAAATAAATGGGAGATGGCGACGTAACCACAAATGAAATATGTCAAGTCCGACGTAATCTGAGGACTGTCTGTAAACATGGCCCCTGTCCATGGGGACCATGGGAATATGATATAATGCTGGGCGCCTGAACTGTGGCCTGGGCACTGGAAATTAAAGGAAAAATGCATGTAACTCAGCTGTGAAAGGCCAAGAGTGACCGTGCCAGGGAACAGAGAGCCAGAAGGGTTGAGAAGTGGAGCCCTGGCATCATGGCGCATTGCTAACCCCCGGGTACGGTACAGGAATAAATATTGCTCTTAATAACAAGGACACCCAGGATCTTTTTCTGCTAAATGTTCATCGTTTCATTTGTCTTTACAGTACTCTGGTAAATTCGAAAAGTTAAAGGTATTGTCACCCTCCTTCTACATGCAAGCAAAACAAAGTTTGAAAACTAAAATGGACTGCCCAAAAGTAAGGCGTGGGTGAGGAGATACAAATCCGGTTCAAACTCTCGGGCCTTCTGGCTCCCACCAATGTTCTGTCCACTATAAAAACCACGGAGAAAAGTGAAGGTGGTTCCAACCAATCTCCCGTCCACTATGAAAACCATGGAGAAAAGTGAAGGCGGACCTCTGGGCCATCTAGCCATTCCACTTTACCATCCAATAAAGGACTTCCTTCTATTGGGTGCTGACAAAATAAAACAGTAAAACTTACAGCCCCTAATAAATGTAATGGAGTAATGGAGAGGTCATTACTTTTATAACATACCAGTGCACGGATTCGTGCTCATTGAAAGGAAATTAATTAGAAGAAAGATTCATGTGGTAATTATGTTACTGCAAAAAATTACATGTCAAAATAGTATATATAATTGAATAGAATAAAATTTAAATCACTCAATCCCACCACACTGACATATCTTTTTTCTCCTTGATGTTAAAATACAGATAGAATATATGATGATTTTTAACATTTTAAAGGGCCTTGAGGTTATTCTCTTCTTTCAAAAGGCATATGTGTTCCCATATGTTAAGAAACTCTCCCCATCACAATGACATGTCACTGCACACCCATTAGGATGTCTGCAATCATCCAAACAGAAAAGAACAAGAATTAGAGAGGATGTGAAGAAACTGGAACCCTTGGTAGGAATGTAAAATGGTACAGCTACTATAGAAAAAATATAGCATTTCCTCAAAAAATTAAACAAAGAATTACCATATTACTCAGCAACACCACTTCTGAATATATACCCCCCAAATTGAAATCGGGGTCTCAAATAGACTTTATTACACTCACGTTCATAGCAGCAATATTCCGAGTAGCCAAAAGGTATAAGCAACGCACATGTCCATCAAAAGATGAATAAAGAAAATATGGTCTATACATACAATGGGATATTATTCAGTCTTGAAAAGAAAGGAAATTCTGACATGCTACAAGGTGGAAGAACCCTGAGGACCAGATGCTAAGTGAAACAAGTCAGTCACGAAAAGACAAAGACTATTTGATTCCACTTATATGAGGTGCCTAAAGCAGTCAAACTCACAGGGACAGAAAGTACTCGCACTATGACACAGCGAGGTCAGTCGGAATTAATCCCTTTACAGACAAGGAAGCGGGTTCAGGCAGCTTAAGCTACCTGTCCCAGTTTATCCAGATTCAAATCTGGGTCTTTCTGACTCAGCAGCCCCACGCATGTTCCTCACCACCGTGTCATGCCAAACTCCCACACTTTGTCACATCTGCAGCATTCTGAAAGTGACAGGCTTATTTTGGATCCTGTGCATTTATTCTACTTGTTAACTTCTTTTTTATATATATATTTTATTGATTTTTTACTGAGAGGAAGGGAGAGGGATAGAGAATTAGAAACATCGATGAGAGAGAGATATTGATCAGCCACCTCCTGCACGCCCCCCACTGGGGATGTGCCCGCAACCAAGGTACATGCCCTTAACTGGAATCGAACCTGGGACCTTTCAGTTCTCAGGCCAACACTCTATCCACTGAGCCCAACTGGTTTCGGCTCCACCTGTTAACTTCTGAAGAACGTTCTGCCCATCTGCCTGAAAGCCCTTCATTCGGAATGGAGCTAGGGTCACACAGATCATCAGGTTGTGGCCTGGAAACCACAGGATGAGTCAGGCCCTAGTTAGGAGGAGGGGACCGAATCCCAGCAACCAACGGAACGGGAGGTCGAAGCAGGAGCAGCAGCAATGCCCAGCTGCGACCACTTCCTCTGTCTCCACAGCAACAATAGAATTTAGGTCCAGTTACCAGCAATGTGAAAAGGGTGACACAGAAATGCGAAGTGACCTGTCCTTTAAGTCAGTGCTGCAGCCAGGACTGTACTGGAGCTTACGGTGGCGGGTAGGGAGTGGAAGGCGATGCTGGCTGCAGGCACTCAGTGCGGGTTTGTTTTGACATCCTGTCTGCGAGGGTTTCAGAGTGAAGAGTAGAAGTTCTCACTACCCACATGCCCTGAACCCCTTCTTAGCAAGAACGTGCGTTTCCGGATCTGCTTCCAAATAAGGACCCGGGAGGCGATCCCATTTCGCTTTGCTCTGATTTAGTTACCGAAGAGCAAGGCCCAGAAAGGGATCCCAGAACAGAAAAGAAACCCAGTTTCCCTGAGAAGGGGCCACTGCCCTTTCCTGCTCACTAATTAGACCCCAGGAAGACTCCATGATGGAGACAAATGGGAAGTGTGAGCAGCTCCTTCTTATCACCTGGGAGATAGCATCAAAGAACGGAAGCAGCTTTCGGGAGAATCAATACCAACACGAGGCCTCCTAAGCCTACCCCATCGCCAAGAGCGCTCTCCCAAACCACCACGCCCGCCCCAGAGGAAGAACGCACCGCCTGGAACAGAGTTTGGTTTCCTCTCCGTCCTGAGAGGGAAAACAGCTTCACTGTCTCTCCTCTCGGCAGCATCCTAACTTGTCTCCACGTAGCCACGTGGCTCAGAACGAGAGCTTTTGAAACGGTGCTTTTCTCAGAGCAATTGCCTCTGCTCTGATCATATGCTATTTCTGCTACCCACGAGGCGCGGCATTAAGACGGCCTGACGGAGTCAGCGAATTGCCCGAGATGCACTGCTCTCCAGCCTCCAGGTAGCTTACTAAATGCTGATGACTCACCCGGGGCCAGGTAGTCACCTCGCGTCCCTCGGAACACACATGCATATGCTCACGAGGCCAAAGCAGAACGTGGGGCTGAGAAAGGTAGGGCCTCAGATACTTTCACAACTTCCCAGCTGTTTGTTTTTTGGGGGGAGTTAATTGAAGTGAAATTCACATAACATACAATAGATCATTTTAAAATATACAATTCAGCTGTGGCCGGGTAGCTCCGTTGGTTGGAATATTGTCCTGATTGGACAAGGTTTCGGGTTCGAGGAAGGAAGGGACCCAACGTGCACTGAGCATCTTACTGTAGGCCCGGTTCTGTACAGATACTGTCCCCCGGTAAAGCTCACCACAGCCCTAGGAGGCGCGTGACGGCCTCACAATCCCATACATGCACATCATATGCAGACACACATGGAACCTGCGGCCTGGAGAGGAACTCAGGCCAGGCAAAGCCAACTCCAAACCCTCCTGCCCTTCGCTCCTAACACACAGAGAGCAGAGCCTCGTCACCTCTCGGGAAGAGCATGTCCCTAAACCCGGTTTTAAAGAATTCCAGGGAACGTCGAAAGCACCAGTCCTCCCGGCGTGGAGGGGGAAATCCACTGAACTGTCTGCCAGGGTATCTTTCACTAACTGAATTCTGAACCTGCCTCCCTTTATCAGGAAACCCTGTGCCGGCCGGTGGCTGTTTACCGCTCGGAGTCTCTAAGAGGGACCCATGTGGAACAAGCCCAGGGCAGAAACCCACGCACGTACCTCCCTCCGGGGGACACTTTCCGGGGCGGGAAGGCAGGAACTCGGTGATGGCAGGAGAGACATCGCCTACGGGAGCAGCGGGTTTCAGAGTCCAGGTGACGTCAGAGGCTGTTTTCCAGCCGGGGGAGTGTGCTGCACAAAGGGACTGGGTAATTTTAGCAAGTTCACCTGCGGATGATTTCCCCAATGAGTGTCTGGGGAAGACTCCTCCCTCCTCTCCAGGGCAACCAGCGGGAGCTGGGATTATTCCTTCGTTCCCTGAAAGGTACCGGGTCCCGCATAAAATCCTCTGCCTCTTACCAACAGATCACCTTGGTTTCCTGTTACATCACCGGGCAATAATCCCATTGATTCACAGGCCTTTAATGGGTGTCTACACCACCCCCGGCCCTGTGAAAAGTATGGGGGGCAGGGGTCAACCGAGGAAAAAGGAGACATATGTAAAACTTTAGACCAGCGGTTCTCAACTTGTGGGTCGAGACCCCTTTGGGGGTCGAACGACCCTTTCACAGGGGTCGCCTAAGACCATCGGAAAATGCAGATATTTACATCACGATGCATGACAGTAGCAACATTTCATGGTTGGGGGTCACCACCACATGAGGAACTGTATGCAAGGGTCTGGGCCTTAGGAAGGTTGAGAACCACTGCTTTAGACAAAAAGAAAAAAGAAAAAAAGTATCAAGGACACTAATATGAGCAACAAACTGCAAGTGATGGAAGATTGGCATGTTTGAAAGCACATCACTGAGTCCAGGAATCCAGGCATCGTTAGCTCATCTGAACTTGAGGGAAGTGCAGCCAGTTAGGCTGTGGGGCAGGGCAGTAGTGAAGGGCACTGTGGGTTGGAATTCTGAGTCTGCCACATCCCCGCCCACACCGTGGGCATTCTTAACTCTCTGCCTCAGTTTCCTCGTCTGTGTAAGGGGGTATGATGGTTAGTTTTATGTGTCAACTTGGCTAGACTATAATACCCAGTTATTTCATGAAACACAAATCCAGGTGTTGCTGTGAAGTACTTCAAAGTCGTGGTGAATAGCTACAATCAGTTGGCTTTAATCAAGAGAGATTACCCTCCATAATATGGATGGCTAGGTGATTCTAGCGTGACTCAATTTTGCTGAAAGGGACACGCAGAAATATATTCTTTAGCTGAGCAATCATAAGGAGAGAGTGAAAATGAGGAACAACCAGCACTTTCCACTACTGTGCCCAACCAATAAGAACTAATTATTCTCCTTTCTTTCCCCCGGGGACCACTTAGCAAGAGGTGGCAAAACCAGGTTTCCGGGGTCCCCTACAAAAACACTGTCTTCCCATCACTTCTGGTGCTGTTTCTGTGTGGCTTTCTCACCTCAGCATGGGGGCCTGCGACTAGTCAGACAAGGAGAGCAGAGCGAGGCCAAGGAGACAACTGCTGACATCATCAGGACCCCTGGATCCAGCCGGGTGGGTAATGGAATGCTCAGTTGTGTGAAATGATAAATCCCCTGCCCTTCTTTTCTGAAGAACAAAACACTGCCCAAACCGGTGTGGCTCAGGCTTCATCACCTCTCGGACGCTCATGATCTATTTTCTAAAATAAATGTCAGGCAGAAGAAACCAAGTGTCCCTGCGACTCATCTGTGGTCCCCATTCCTCAAGCTTCTGCTGTCGCCACCGTGGTGATATGAAAACCTGCACCAAACTGCCCCCTGAGCCTGCCACTTCTCCCCCCGCCTTCCTCGCCCTCTTGTTGGCACAGCTGCCTCTGGGCTGACTCCACTTTCTCCACTAATTGAATGTCACACTTCCAGCTGCAATCGCCAGGAGATGCTCCCCAGGTGACTGGGTAGAGGGAAAAATAAGGTGCTTCCAGTTCTAACTACCCTCCTGAGACAATGGCCTGGAAGCTGGCTAAAACCAGTGACAACAGGGCTGCCAGGAGGAAGTGTTAATGGGCCCATCTCCCAGGGGCAGCAATTAAGGGACAAGAGACAACTTCGTTCTCTATTGTTCACCACTTAATTCAACAAATGTCATTTGAGCCCCAGGGTCCTAGCATGGGCTCTATGACAAAAGATTCAAAGGTGACTAAGGGCTCAGTTCTTGGGGGAGGGGGGATGTTAAGGACTAAGTGACAGGTAACTTGAATTGTTGAAATGGAATTGCTGTCCTAGAAAAAACATGAAAATAGCTGATCTGGAGTCTCTTTAAATAATAGTAATTATCACCCTTTGTTTATTGAGCACTTACAATGAACGTATACTGGATGCTTTATACATGTTCATTTTTACAATCCTGGAGATGGTTATTTTTCCCAATTTACATATGAGAGAATTAAGGCCGAAGACATTAAGGAGCCACCTACACTCAAAACTAATAAATGACCGATTGGGATTAGACGCCACAAAAGTAGGATTCCAGAGCCCATGTTTCCATTCACATGACACTCAGCCAATGAAAAGGCACTGTTGGAAGCCACCCACTGCCTTCACTGGCAGAGAAGAGTGGACAAGGAACCCGGAAGGCTGGTCAACCTTGAAGCTCTGAAAGGTTAGAACCAACCACCCACTGTTTAGTTGAGACAATGGTAGCCAAAGCAACTTCTACTTTTAGTTTTATGTAAATTCTTGCTGATTGGTTATTACAGTATTGGAATTGCCTGCCTAAAGGCTATGGATGTATCCCACAATCTGAATAATGGGGAGCACTAGGCAGAGTGAAGTCCTTCCCCTTGAGTTGGGCTCCTGCCTGGCCCCCAACATTTCCAAATTAATATTTTCTAGTCTCTTTCATTTACTGCAACCTCCTCCAGAGCCCGAACCCTGAACCTGAACCCTGAACCACGCGGGACGAGGGGGGAACATTCGCAACTGGCAGCCCAATGCAGAGCACTCGCAAGCACCTCGTATTGAAAAGGCACCTTGTATTGAAAACAAGAAAAAGGTTCCTTTTTCAAAAAGCAGCATAGGGGATTAAAAATGGCGGCAGAGTAAGTAGATGCTGCATGGACATGCTCCCAGGAACAAACTGGAATTACAACTAAAATGCAGAAAAACATCCTGAATGATCAATGGAAATCTCACTGCAGAGAACCCTTATACCTGAGGACGAAAAGTGGAGACCACACAGACTGGTAGGAGGGGCAGCGGGGTGAAAGGGCTGGCCGGTGCCCACAGACAGCACTGAAGTTCCGGAGAGATTTCACAGCTGTGGGGATTCCCGCTGAGAACTCTGAGGTCTGAAGCCCCCGCTGGCCCCGCAGGAGAGCACCAGATAGAGAAGGTGCACACATAACCACTGGCTGGGAAAAGCAGTGGGGGTGCTGCCTGCCAGGGAGAGAAGGCTGGAAATTCTGGTGCCCCCTGAAGGGCCCATGCACAAACTCCCTGTGCAGCCACCTACTTATGCTCTGGCAGAGGGAGGGCGGAGTGCACTAGAGCTCGGTGAGCAGAAGCCAGGATGGGGGATTCTGGAGTAAGAGCTCAGAAGGCAGGCACCCTGGTTTCCTGTGCTGAGACCGTCCTTCCCGCTGGGGAGGACATCTTTCTCACACAGGCATCAGCTACACAAGCAGCGTTGCCCGGGGAGAGGACAGCTGACACACCCTAGTGGGAAACACCTTGCCTCACAATTCCTGAGGCCCATTAAGAGATGAAAATAACAGAACCAAGAAGCCAAGATGGCGGCATAGGTAAATGCCTAAACTGCTGCCTCACACAACAATATCAAAACTACAACTAAAAGACAAAACGGACACCATCCAGAACCATGGGAAAACTGGCTGAGTGGAAATTTGACAACTAGAAGGAAAGAGGAAAGCACATCGAAATCAGAGGAGCTGCAAAAGGCTGAGGTGCGGACGGAGACATGCGAGCATGTGGAGAGGACAGCTGGGTGCATGGGTGGCTGAGTGTGCAGCTGGCTTTCTAAAGGGGGAGGGAGGGAAACGGAAGCTCCCGACTGCGCTGAACTCCAGTTCCAGGCGAGTTTCTGGGAACCCAGATTCATTCATGCCCCAAGGGAACACCCACCCTGATCCAGGACACCCTTCAGGGCAAACCAGTTGGCCCCCACCTGTGCACCAGGCCTCTATCATATCTAATAAGAGAGTAATATGCAGATTGACCATCACTCCAACACACAAGATGACTGCCCCTATGTCGTCGGAAGATCCTGCCCCTCTGTGGATACAAGATGGCCACCACAATATGGCCAGCAGGGAAGGGCAGTTGGCAGGGAGCAGGCCTGCAAGGGAGGGCAGTTGGGAGTGATTAAGCCTGGAGAAGAGGGCAATTTGGGGTGACCAGGCTGGCGGAGGAGGGAAGTTGGGGGGACCCAGGTCTGCAGGGAAGGGCAGTTAGGGGTGACTAGACCTGCAGGGAAGGGCAGCTAGGGGCAAACAGGCTGGCAGGGGAGCTGTTAGGCATCCATCAGGCTAGCAGAGGAGTGGTGAGGGGGTGATCAGGCTGGCAGGCAGAAGCAGTGGGGCAATCAGGAAGGCAGGCAGGTGAGCAGGTGGGTGCCAGCAGTCTTGGATTGTAAGAGGGATGTCGTATCTGACCTAAACGGGCAGTTGGACATCCCTTAAGGGGTCCCAGATTGGAAAGGGAGCAGGCTGGGCTGAAGAACACCCCCCTGTGCATGAATTTTGTGCAACAGGCCTCTAGTGTATGTGTATGTGTGTATATATATATGTATGTGTGTGTATATACATATATGTGTGTGTGTGTGTATATACACACACACACATATATATATGTATATATATAGCCAGTGCTCGAACAGCAGAACCACTGGAATGACTGGCCACTATGATGCACACTGCAGTGACCAACCTGTCCAACCTCCTGTGGCCCCTCCCCGAAGCTGGCCTTGCCTCAATAGGACCCCATTGGGATAGGCTGGCCAGACTCCACCTGTGTACGAATTCATTCACTGGGCCTCTAGTCAATAATAACCATAAATGTAAATGGATTAAATGCTCCAATCAAAAGACCCCATCAAAAAATTACTAGATTTAATAATGAATTTGCAATGTAGCAGGATATAAAATCAACACCCAAAAACCAGTGGCTTTTTAAAACACCAATTACAAATTCACAGAAAGAAAAATTAAACAAACACTCCCATTTATCATTGCAACAAAAAATTAAGATACTTAGGAATACACAACCCAGGAGGCAAAAGACCTGTACTCAGAAAATGATAGGATGTTGAAAGAAGAAACAGAAGATATAAACAAGTGGAAGAATATACCGTGTTCATGGATTGGTAGAATCAACATCATTAAAATGTCCATAATACCCAAGACAATCTACAGATTCAATGCAATCCCTGTTAAATTCCAACAGCGTATTTCACAGATCTAGAATAAAAACTCCAAAGAGCAGCAATCTTAAGAAAGAAAAACAAAGTTGGAGGAGTCACAATACCAGATTTCAAGTTATACTACAAAACCACCGTAATCAAAACAGCCTGGTACTGGTACAAGAACAGACATATAAATCAATGGAACAGAACAGAGAATCCAGAAACCGACACACACCATTATGCTCAATTAATACATTGAGTGGCCAGATTAGTATGAGCTCTGAACACATAATAATCTGGCCACTCAGCAGTGTGTTTGTGTGTGTGTGTGTGTGTGTGTGTGTGTGTGTGTGTGTGTGTATTGGAGGCCTGGTGAATGAATTTGTGCATGGGTGGGTCCTGCCAGCCTGCCCAGGGGGAGGGGACATAGGCGGTTGGTTGGCCTGCCTGCTGATCGAACTCCTGGTCAAGGGGACAATCTGCATATTAGCCTTTTATTATATAGGATATATACTGAGTAGCCAGATTATTATGCATTCAGAGATCATAATAATCTGGCCACTCAGTGTATTTGACAAAGGAGGCAACAGCATAAAATGGAGTCAAAACAGTCTCTTCATTCAATAAATGGTGTTGGGAAAATTGGTCAGATACATGAAAAAAAAAAAAAATGAAACTAGACCACCATCTTACACCATACACAAGAGTAAACTCAAAATGGATAAAAGACTTAAATGTAAGTTGTGAAACTATAAAAATCCTAGAAAGAGCCCAAAGCAGCAAAATCTCAGACATCGCTTGTAGCAATATGTTTACGGATACATCTCCTAGGGCAAAGGAACTAAGGAGAAAATAAACCAATGGGACATCAAAATAAAAAGCTTCTGCACAGCAAAAGAAACCATCAACAAAACTAAAGAAGTATACCGTATGAGAGAACATATTTGGCAATGATACATCTGATAAAGGGTTAATATCCAAACTATATAAGGAACTCATACAACTTAACAAAAGGAAGACAAACAATCCAATTAAAAAAATGGGCTAAGGACCTACGTAGACACTTCTCCAAAGGGGCCATACAAACAACCAGGAGACATATGAAAAAATGTTCAAAGTCACTGATCAGAGAGATGCAAAATCAATTGACAGTGAGGTATCACCTCACACCTTTCAAAATGGCTAGCACCAATAAATCGACAAATGACAACTGCTGGCGAGGATATGGAGAAAAGGCAACCCTTGTACACTGCTGGTGGGAATGCAGATTGGTGCAGCCATTATGGAGAACAGTATGGAGTTTCCTCAAAAAGTAAATATGAAACTGCCATTTGACCCAGTGATCCCACTTCTAGGAACATATCCTAAGAAAACCGAAACACCAATCAGAAAGAATGTATGCACCTCTATGTTCACAGCAGCACCATTCACCATAGCTAAGATCTGGAAACAGCCCAAGTGCCCATCAGCAGATGAGTGGATAAAAAAGCTGCGGTACATTTATACCATGGAGTACTGTGCAGCAGTAAAAAAGAATCCTTTACCATGTGAGACAGCCCAGAGGGGCTTGGAGAGTATCACGCTAAGTGAAATACATCAGCCAGAGAAAGACAAGTATCACATGATCTCCCTCATGTGTGGAATCTAATGAACAAAATAAATCGATGAACCGAGTGGATCCAGAGACATAGAAGCCTGGGACAGAGTGGGGAATCTCTAAGGGAAGGCAGGAGAGGATGTGTGGGTGGGAAGTAATCAACCAAGAACCTTGTGTGCTTATATGCATGGCCCATGGCCACAGGCAATGAGGCAGTGAGGGGCTGGGGTGGGAGCAGGATGGGCTGGAAGGAGTCAATGGGGAAAAAAAAAAAAAAAAGAATATATAATACTTTCAACAATAAAGAATCATTTTAATTTTTTTCAAAAAAAGAAAAAAGCAGTGTAAAATAAAATAATTTTGAACCCTTTACCTGCACTGTGGTGTGACCCAAGAGTTAGTATAACTAAGAGTGGAAGACCAGAAATCTGAGTTCAAATCTGAGGATTGTTGGTTCAAAATTAAACCTCGGGGCCTGCCGGGTGAAATTTGAAACTGGCCCTATACATGGGGGGCGAGAGAGACTGAAGAAAGAGGCAGGGCACTCCAGGTTAGTAAGTGGCAGGCTTAATAACCCAGAGAAGTAACTTTCGAGGCTTGTCTTGGGCAGCCTCAAAACAAACAGATCCACACCCACTCGCCTGAATCTTAAATGTTCATGGAGAGGCCTTCCTTACCTGAGTTCAGAAACTTCTGTCCAGATGCTCTCACCACCTTCCTCTCAAGGCTGCATCCTGCAAACAGTTCCTACTGGGTTCCTATGATGGGCAGAATGTACATATAAAGGACAGGGGAGGCGCCTCTGAGTGCTGGGGTCCAGCTCTCTGGTCAGCCAGAGGTCACCATCCTTTTTTTTTTTTAATATATTTTATTGATTTTTTACAGAGAGGGAGAGGGATAGAGTTAGAAACATCGATGAGAGAGAAACATCGATCAGCTGCCTCCTGCACACCTCCTACAAGGGATGTGCTTGCAACCAAGGCACATGCCCTTGACTGGAATCGAACCCAGGACCCCCAGTCCTCAGGCTGACGCCCCATCCACTGAGCCAAACCGGTTTTGGGTCACCATCCTCTTGAACTCCAACCAAGTTCTAAGGACAACTAAAAGCCTTGGCTTAGCAACTAGCTGCCTGCTCCACAGTGCCCTCTGGCGACCAGCTCACGCCATACACGATTTTTCTTACTAAACTCAAGAATAAAGTCTAGTAATCAAAGATGCAGCCAGCAACCCCATGGATAAAGTAGATTGTGTTTTCCAACCATTCTCTGCTCCAGCCTCATGCCTGCTGCGCTCACACTCCTCAGGACTGGAGGAGAGAAAGCACAGACCGGGGCATGTGGCTGGGCTGAGAGAAGTGCTAGCTACACCCCTCAGGGTCAATGGGTGGGACTCCCCTGGCCTCTGATCCTTCCATTCTGTCAATCAGCCAGGCCAGCCAGACTCTTAACCTAATCACCATTAATCCTTCCCTTCCACATTTCACTGATTCAGTACTTAGGAGTGTCTTTCCCTTAGTATACATAATTATTATCTTTACAAAAAAAAAACTCCTCAATCTTGAGGTTGACCCAGAATAAAATTCCTAATCAGAATCTTTACGACCTCAACTGAAACCGGTTTGGTCAGTGGATAGAGCGTCGGCCTGCAGGCTGAAAGGTCCCAGGTTTGGTTCCAGTCAAGGGCATGTACCTTGGTTTCGGGCACATCCCCAGTAAGGGGCGTGCAAGAGGCAGCTGGTTGATGTCTCTCAACGATGTTTCTAACTCTGTATCCCTCTCCCTTCCTCTCTGTAAAAAAAAAAAAAAAATCAATAAAGTATATTTAAAAGAAAAATCTTTACGACCTCAAAGAGGTGAAGCCTGTATCCATTTACTACTTAATTCGCATAAGGGTTTTCAATGTTTCTTACCTCACCACATACACTCTCATAGTTGAACAATGCTTCTCTGTCCTTTATACATTTATTTATATTTAATAGTTCTATCATTATCTCATTAATAACCAATCTACATTTATGAAGTCAATAAGAATATGATCTTTATTTATTCCTAGCATCTCTCTGTAGATACAGCTTCAATAGAGGAAAAAGACTAATAAAGTTCCACCTTGGACCTGTTTTAGATTTATAATTTCGTCTATGACTCATTCGCCACCAGTCTTTATCATTGGTTGATATGTGAGTCTCTGTGCTCATTTCTACATTTGTATCAATTAAATCATAATTCATTGATTGTAATAAAAAATACATGGTTCATAAAAACAAGATATTTGAATATCCCTAATGTCACTTTATGAAATTAAAAATTTTTGTAAGATATTCAGATGATAGCAGCGCTGGTTGTGTAAGTGGCAGCCCAAACCCTATAGTTTCTGATCCAATGGTGTGACAGGATTTGTTTCCCCTGAAAACAGGACTTTGCATGGCAGAACTGTTTGAGGATACTGTTCAAGACAGTATAATGCCAAATCACTTTTGAAGTCTCCATGACCGACTATCACGTATAAGCGCTGAGAAGTGGTGGGAGGGTGGGGGGTCTTGTAGGACTTTCTGGAGGAAGTTATGCTTGAAAAGACATCAAATAATGTTTAAAGTCAAGGGCATTCCCACAGGGGCCCAACATGAATAAAGCCAAAAGTTCAAACAGTCAACGTTACAAATCCTGGCAGGTATCCCTCCATCATGGTCTCAAGGAACTTGGACCTTTGTTTACAGAGGGTAAGTTACTGAAAGGCTTGTAAAACGAAGTGTCACATGACTATATTCTACATTTTAAAGAAATCCCTCAAATGCTCTAATGCAGTGGTTCTCAACCTGTGGGTCGCAACCCCTTTGGGGGTCGAATGACACTTTCACAGGGGTCGCCTAAGACCATAGGAAAACAGATACTTACATTATTATTCATAATAGTAGCAATTAGTTATGAAGTAGCAATAATTTTATGGTTGGGGGTCACCACAACATGAAGAACTGTATTAAAGGGTCGCGGCATTAGGAAGGTTGAGAACCACTGCTCTAATGGCATGGAGGACAGATACACGGGGGTGACAGGAAGCTGTCAGGAAGACAAAGGAAGTTGTATGAGTGCAGCAGACTTGCGTGGACCAATAATCAGCATCCACCCCTCTTCCAAGACTGAGATCTGAACCAACTGAGAAAAAAGGCAAAATGATAAAGACAGAGATCAAAATGTCATTTTTATTGACGGGTGCTAAATTATGTAGCTTCTATCTGTGGGCTGCAGTTAACTTATTAGCCTGGAACTCCCAAATTATTCAAATGTACCACAAAACCACAGGCCTGCTGGACACCCCAGACTTCACGTCTTCATGCAGACCCCTGTAAGTCACAGTACCTACTTGAATTTTGTAGTTTTGTAAATGTGTAAGCATCTTGGAAAGGGTAGATTAGGAGACAGTTTTATCTGTAGGCAAGTGAACTTCCTGTTACTGTACCCCAGAAGTCAACTGGGCCACCCAAGACAAGGTAACGGCAGCCTCCCTCAGCGAGGTCAGGCTGTGCCAGCACTCAGAGCAGGATGGAACCGAGAGCACGTGCTCCCTGCAGGCAACACACCCGGGGAAGGAAAAGAGAAAGAGCTGAGCATGAGCACGCGGAGAGAGTCAAGGGCGGTGAGAGGATGAGACCACATCACTTAAGCTCCCTCCGAAGGAAAGAAGCACCGGGAGGGAAAGCATTCCTGCAACGAGGGTCAGAAGCCATGGCTCCTGAGAACCAACCGTTAACTGTTGGGGAAGTCTGCCAGCCAGCTGGTAAACCCTGGGCAGCTGGTAACCAGCCACGGCAGGAGTAGCTACACCATGAAAATACAATTTAAAAAATATCACAAACCAGTGCTTTGCTTTTAGAAAATAAAATTGATCTTTTTCTCCTGTGGAAATAATAAAACAGAAGATGGACTCAAGACTTAAAAAAATAAATAAAGTACCAAGAAAATATTACAGCAGAGGTCTTTCTAATCATGTATATACCATAGACAAAAACCATAAAGGACAAGACGAACATATGACTACATAAAATATTTTTTTATTTGTCAAAAAGGTTATCCCCTAACAGGCAAACTACAAATTGGGGAATTTACCTGCAAAATACATGGCTAAGAGGAACTATTAAGAATTTTTACAAATTAGTAAGAAACAAGACAAGCATCTCAACGGCAAAAGCCTCATAGACATCATCCACAAAATACAAAATTAGTAAAGGAAATTTTAAACATACCAAGTTTTGCCCATCACAATGACAAAGAGAGAAGAGAGAACACAAACAAGGGTGGTATATAAAGTATGAAAAACCGCTGACCAACATTTTGTTAGCAACATGATAATATATACCTTTTGACAGTACACACTTCTGCATTTCTTCTAGGAAAATAAAAATGTATACAGATTTAGTTAGACTGCTGTGGCCAATAATAAGAATAGGCTAAATAAACTCTGGTAAACCCATTTACTGTGCACACATTAATGTTGCTGAAATATGACACGGAAAGATATTCTTCACTTAAATTTTTAAAAACTCCTTCAATGGAGGCCACAAAACAGTGTAATCAGGGCAAACAAGTTTTGGTAAATAAAAATGTGTACTGAAAAAGTCTAAGAGTAGAGACAGCAAAGTATGTTTTCCTTTTCAGTTGTCTGCATTTCTACAATGTGCACAGATTACCTATCTGGCTTGCTTGTTTTTAAGAGAAGTTACTGAAACTTGAGTGCAGTAGAAAAATCCTAATTTCAAAGCATCCCAGTTTGAACTAAATTGAACAATTTCAAAATCCAAAGTTCACCATTTTGTTTGGAACCATTTGTGAGAACCAAGTGGTCGTGTAAATAAAGAAAATGAGGTAAAATGACAAGAGAGCAACTAACAAAATAACCACAAACTTTGTTCCACTGGCTATTGCAGTATAATAAATAAATGACAATTAACCAAAACCACCTTTATTTTAGTCTTCGATGTTCTTTCCCCCCCAAGATAAACATGATTAACTTAAAAAATGGCATTTACAATGCCTCTTCAAAGCATTCCCCTTTAACGGGAAACTTGGCTTCACAGAATCCAGACAGTGAAAGGTTTAAAAAAAAAATGATGTTTTGTTGTCATTATAAGACAAAACAGAATCTAATGTAAGTCAAGGAAATCCATTCATACTTCAGGTCCTTCTCCTCCAGGAACCAGCTGCAAAGGAGAAAGAGTTAAATAACACTACCACCACCACCACTTAAAAACACCTCCTGAGAGTTCTCCTTGACCAAAGCCACTTTTGCCTCTGCCCCTCCCTCCCATTCCCATTTTCTCCACGGCCCCATCACAATTCCACCATCAGCAATTAACACTTAGTGCCTCGACAATAATCCTTAGTAACATAAATTATTAAAAAGTACAAACTCATCTTCAGGCCTAATGTCATCGTCAATAGCTCAGCTTTTCGAGCCCTGACCACCAGAGCATCCCTATCCCATTTAAAGCCACGCTGGGCCGTGAACACTTAGTCAAGCAAGGCAGCTCTGTAATCCCTTCCCCACAAAACATGGTCTAACAGGGAAATAAAACAGCTTTTCTGTCTTACCATTGTTATATTATTTCCATTTAGCAAAATCTGGTCTAATTTAGTGATCCTTCTTCCTTCTGGTGTGATTTCGCTAAACAAACAGATGAAAGAAAACAGTCATGATAAACAGATAATCAAAACCAACATTTTGACCCCTAATAAAGTTATTATCCTAGCTAGTAGGGTAATATGCAAATTGACTACACTCAAGATGGCTGCCCCCTTGTGGACACAAGAGGCGCCACAGATGGCCAGC
>PVJN01028665.1:0-27026 GCA_004026805.1 Lasiurus borealis
ATAAACTGATGTACAAAAGGATAGATACAGAGGCAGTAAAGCCTCAAACAGACTGAAATTATAGCAGGAAGATTAAAGTTAGGTGGGATAGATGGGAGATCAATCAAGGGACTTGTATGCATGCATATAAGCATAACCAATGAACACAGACACTGGGGGGGTTGGGGTATGCCTGGGAGGGAGGGGGGGCATGGGGAGATATGTATAAAAAATTAATAAAAAATATATATATATAACTGCCCTTCTATTAAAGGAAATGCTGAGAAATAATACATTGAGAGAGCTTTTACATATTAAGGTAGATCAAGATATCACCATTTTCAAGATTGGACCACATCTGCCACACCTCCACTGCACAGCTTTTTACTTCAATGAACTTTCTGTAACCAAGCTAACCTCTGAGACTTCATAGTAACAAATCATACTTCATTCTATTCATGAGAGTAGCCAGCTTCATTACTTTGTTCTAATTTATATCCCCACCACCAAGTACAATGGTATACCCAACAGATACTCTCTAAATTTTTTTTTCAGAGAATATGTACAAAGAAAAAGAGAGTAACAGAATTTATATGAGTAGGGGTTTATTTAATTAAGTATTTTTCTGCATTATTTAAATGATGTTGTCCTCCCAGGTTTTGAGATAAGGCACAGGAAGTCATGCTATGAAAATAATAAAGATAATAATAGTAAATATCACACTTGAGAGGTTATTAATGACAGCTATAGACTAAGTTGTTTTACATTATTTCATTTAATCCTCCCTAGAATCCATGACAAGGGTGTGCTATCTACTTACTAAGGATGTGGACTAGCATTAAGTGATCTAACCTCCGTGCTTCAGTTTTCCAACCTGTAAAATAGAGATAATAAGTATGTAGTTCTCACTTCTTGGACTGGTGTGAAGATTAAATAAGAAAAATTGTCAAGTGCTTGGAATAGCACCTGTCACTCAGTAACTAATCCATGGTAGTTGTTGTTATCATGTAAATTAAAAGATTAACCAGATTGCCTAGGGCAGTGGTCGGCAAACTCTTTTGTCAACAGTACAACAATTGAAATTTCTTTTGAGAGCCAAATTTTTTAAACTTAAATTTCTTCTAACACCACTTCTTGAAAATAGACTCACCTAGGCCGTGGTATTTTGTGGAAGAGCTACACTCTAGGGGCCAAAGAGCCGCATGTGGCTTGCGAGCCACAGTTTGCCATTCACTGGACTAGGGTAATCTAGTTTGCTCAATGGCAGATTCATTCTAACCATGGCCTTCTGATCAGCTCTAGACTGCTTAGAGAACTAAACTTCTAATATATAGGGCATTTCTCTTCTTTTTCGTGTATTTTACACTGTCAAATGAAGCTCTAAAACCATTATCTCCCTCATATATCTCTCCTCAGGACTAGAAAACCTATTGACTATGTTTTATACACATAAGGTCAGCATCAGAACCTGCCTCACCTGGCCTCTGCCTTTCTAATTCCATATATAAATGATAGCTACTATTAATATGAATGCTATTTGCCTCATTATTCCAGTATACAGATTGCATAGCTGAGTTGTTAGACTATCTATTCTTTAGAGGTTAGGAACATATATTTTTAAGGCACAGAACTTTCCTCCAAGCAAAAGTTGTAGGCAGTAACTTAATATGTAAAATAGGTGTGACAGGTGTTGAGGAGTAACTTTATATCAGTGTGACACTTTTGAAGAAAGACAAGGGAAGCTGGGACCTGGCTAGTCAACACTTGACCCATGTGACTCCCTCTACCCCCTTCTCTAGTACCCTTGGTGGGACTCTGTGATGTCTGAAGACTCACCTTGCTGTGTGATGAATCTTGTAGAGGGATGTTCTTTCACTTTGTTGCCTGTTTCCATGGAAAACCCCTGTGAATCCATTAGAACTTGGTTTGCTTGATTTCCCCTGAAGTCCAGGTAGAGTTAATCTCTCCATATGTCCTCCTAGAGCTCCTTGTACTTCTACAATATGGTTTGATTGCTATATGGCAGGGGTGGGGAACATCCAGCCCACGTAAGGTATAAGGCCCACAAAATCATTTGGTCTGGCCAGGCCACGGCATTAGGGGTGAGTTAATGAAATGTTTGAGCAAATATAGCAGGCTGATTTTTAAGTTGATAATTTTGTATGGCCCACATATGATGTTATAAATATCCAAGTGGTCCCTGGCAAAAAAAAAAAAAAGGTTCCCCACCTCTGCTATACAGTAATTCTTTTCCATGTGCAGAGAGGCAGCTGACTTAGTGTCTAGGAGCACTGATGCTGAGCTAGAGTGCCTGGTTCATAAATTTGGATTCAAGCTTTCCTGGACAAGTTTGGAACTACTCTCTTTCTCAGTTTCCTCATCTGCAAAAGAGGAGTTATAATAGTTGTACCGCATAGGCTGTTGTGAGAATGAAATGTTGTGACATATGCAAAGTGATTAGAAAGGCTCCTGGCATATAGGTGCTCTACCACAGTTAGCTGTTTCTACAACTATTGTGCATCAGTATTGAACTGAGGTCCCTCAGTAGCAGGATTTGAAAGAGAGATTTGAGGGCAAATCGTTTATTTGGGAGATTATACCAGGAAACACCAATGGGAGAGTGGGGAAATAAAGCAGGAAAAGAAAGCATGCTCACACAGGATACGTGAATGCTAAGGCCACTGCGACTCAATCCCATTGGGGACCTCTAGGAAATGATGTAGAACTTGCTTCAGATTTGTCCTACTTGAGGGTTTAGGACACTGGAGGATTTATGCTCCAACTCCCATTCTTCATTAGGCAATGGCTACTCCAATAAGTTAATTCTTGGCACTTACAGCCTTGTTTGCATGCAAGTAAAGCCTGAGGTAAGGCTTAAGACCCTGGATTCCATGCTTACCTGTGCTTAAGACTAGGATTCTACCAGTGTGTTATTGCAGAGAGGATATGGCCGGAGCCCTGAATGGGCTGGGGGAGGGGGAGGAGATACAGAACTGTGAGTAGAATTCTTTCTCCATGGCTTTTTGTATTATTCTGTTCCCCTTCCCTGGCTCATATAGTGGGCATCCACAGATATTTCTGGAATGAATGATTGACTTAACATATGGATATTTTTCTATTTTACCTTCAAAGCTCTTTGTAATTGTGTCTTATGTAATCTATCTTCAGTTCTCATGATTTAATTTTCATGATTCCCAATCTAGATTTCTCTTCTTTAATTATTTCAGTCTTCTTAGTGTTCCCGAACACACCATTCTCATTTCCTCAGAGGGGATGCTCTGCCGATGTAAACCTTAACCACCCTTCACGTTCCCCCTATCTTCAACAGCTTATCTCTGCCATAAACCTTTTTTGACCTCAAATAGCTCACTTCTCTAAAGCCTCGTTGACATAAGGAAAGCTATAGAGTTTAATGTTTGTTTATCTGCTCTCTGTTGATGCATGGGCTTTGGAGTTAGACAGTTGTGATTGCACCCTTGTTCTTTCATTTAGGAGCTGTATAAATTTGAGCACTTGCTCCTTTTATTTGCCTCATTTAAAAAATATGGCTATTAATCTTACCTTATCATATTGCTATAAGGATTAAATAAGATACTGTATGTAAAATTTTTAACAAAGTTCTCAGAAGTAGGGACTTAATCAACAGGGTCTGCCAGATTCATTTGATTCTAAAGTTATCAATATCTTCTTAGACTTTCCTTGTTATTACCTTCCTTTAGTTTCTCATCTTGCTAATGCTTTGATCTTAGATGTTTCAAGATAAGACATTTAATGACAAATGGAGAAAAGTATTGATATTTGACATATTAAAATATTGAAACTTTCTATGAAAAAAATTTATCATTTGAGCCTTTGAAATAGATGTAATATGCTATCTTTTTCATATTTCCTTTAAAATGTCAATCATATCTGTTAGTTAACATGACAATTAACAACTATAAATTTCTTTGTAAGGTACATTAAAATAAGATTTTATTCTTGTTTTATTGTAAAATAACTTCGAAAACTATTTTGTACATTTACGTATTATTCAATGAGAGCATACTCTAGAAAGCTAAGTCAAATGTCAACATTTTAAGGATCTAGGTCTTCGGCTCCCATGTGGTAGGAATGATGGGGGTTAGTAAGATAGTTGTATCAGACATGCCTATAGCAATTTGTGGAAAAAAATCCTTTCAGTTCTCATCTGCCCATTTTCAGTAACAAAGAGTATTAGAATCTGGGAATGGGGGAGGGTGGATAGGAAAAATAGGTGACCTGTGTATTTTTGACAAAGCATTTGCCAGGGGTGACAGTGTGTGTGGGGGGGTGTCCCATACACATTTCTCTCAGCAGGTAGTATTATGCAAGGGAAGAAACCCATGCTTTAGAGCTTTATTGAACTAAGTTTAAATTGACCTCTCATGGTGACTGGCTGATTTTGACCAAAACTTATCTGACTTTTATGACCATTCTCCTTATTCATAAAAGAAAAATACAATTTGCTCTCAGCATTTAGTGCGATGATATATTATTTATTTGTTTGTTAAGCCATGTCCTATTCCAGGAAACATTTACAGCAGTCAGCAAAGATATAGCTTATAAAGGAGAGTGATGAGGGAAAGGCAATTGGAAATAAGGTATGATGCTGATACTAACACACAGATGTAATAAAATGAAAAAAAAAGTATTATCTTAACAAATAGTATCTTCTTTGGGAAGAGAAATATCTTTCTCAGAAGAGATATATTAAAGATGTCCTTGGGGTAGGAAGAGTCCCTTGAGCATTTGTTTGCAGGTAGGTAGGTGTTCATGTGATCTGAGGGTGAAAGCCACTCTGTATCATGAAAGGAAAATGTGGTCCTTCAGAGACAATCAGAGCCAGAGACAACCAGAGCGAGGGAGATGAGGAAGAGAGAGTAGAAGAGAGAAAAGGAAGAGGAGAAGCCTAAGAAAGGGTGAGAATAATGTGTACTCAGTCCATAAACAGACCTCTTCCCCAGACAGGAGGAAAACATAAAAGATCACCAATGCATGTGGGTCTTTAAGTCTCAGGAAGACTTGAAGTGACTTGGTGGTGTTGGTGGCATAAAAATCAAAAAAAGAGTCTTCTTGTGTTAGCAAGAGAGATCAATGAACCCCCAGCCTCCCTGAAATGATCACATATCAAAGGCTGAGTTTAGGGACTCAAAACTGGTTATAAAGTTGGAAAGTTTAAGTCAATGTTCTCAAGGGAGACAGAGGGCCATCCCTCTTCTAGGTTCATGCTAAGGTCATGCTAAGTTCCCTAGGAGCCATGTGTAAATCAGGTAGCTAATGTACAAATCTCAGTGTCCATTAGATATGAACAACTCAGTGGCTCAGGGGAAGCACGCCTACTTCTAATTGTGAGATTGGAAGGAAATTTGTCCTAAAGTTGAGCATAAAGACAGATGAGATATATAAAAATAATAGCCCCTGATATAGAAAGGGAGTGGACTGAATTCGTAGGGGGAAAGGGGTGTGGGGGGTACAGGAAGAGATTGGACAAAAATCATACACCTATTGATGAAGACAGTGGGGGTGGGTAAGGGCAGAGGGTGGGGTGGGAAGCAGGTGGAGGGGAAAAGAGGAACAATTTTGTAATAATCCAAACAATAAAGATTTATTTTCAAAAATAGCCCCTGATATATTTAAGATGCATTTTAGTTCTGCCTCCTGTTTTTTCCTTCCCCAAATTTCTGTGAAGATAGTAGTCTATTTGAAAGATCTTTGAAAATCATAAATACTGCCCTGACCTGTGTGGCTCAGTGAATTGAGCATTGTCCCATGCCCCAAAAGGTTGCAGGTTTGATTTCCAGTCAGGGCACATCAAATGCCCTGGTAGCAGGTTTGATCCCCAGTAGAGGGGCATGCAGGAGGCAGCTAATTGATGTTTTTCTCTCACATCAATGTTTCTCTTCTCTCTCTCTCTCTCTCTCTCTCTCTCTCTCTCTCTCTCTCTCTCTCTCTTTCCTTCCCTCCCTCCCTACCTCTTGCTCCCTTCCTCTCCCCTCTCTTTTTCTTTCTCTCTTGAATCAATAAAAAACATATTTTTAAAAATTGTAAATACTGTTGTTAGTTAAAATAATAAAAAGAAAATCCATATACCAGATTTCATTAAAATCTCATTAAATACAATTAAAATTATTGAGGTTTTCATAAAACAATAATTTGAATAAAATGTTTCTTATTTAAAAACGTTACATCTTCCTAAGTTACCATCTTGAAGTAAAAAAGTGTTGTCACATACTCTGAGTCATTCCATAGCCCATCATAGCACCAGGCCTGAGACTCCAGAGTCCTGCTCCATTTGTGATGGCAACAGTAGTAGAGTGATACATCCTTGTGTCACTCTTAAGAATATCTGATTCTTAGAGGTAAATGTTGAGTCTGTATGTGGACTTTTGTTGTGTAAGAGTGGAAGTTAAAGTCAAAGGTCAGAGCAAGGCTGCTTCCCATGGCATCTGTTAATTCTTATCTTTTCACAGGGTTGCTTCCCTGTGCTTGAAGTATTTCGAGCACAAATTCAGATAATAAAGAAAATAGTAACCATGAAAGTGATTATGAAATGACAAGCAGCCAGGAAAGAGGATGCAGACAAGTGATAAGGCTTTTGGGAATTATTAAATTCCTTACATAGAAGGCCAGGTCAAAAAGTTGTGTTTTGTTTTTGTTTGTATGTGTGTGTTTTTTGTTGTTGTTGTTGTTTTTTCAAGAATGTGAGATATGACTGTTATGGATTTCCCCCCTAAAACAATTCCTTCTATAGTTTTAAAAAAATACTACATGAAACCAAAAATAATGGAATTCTATAATATAGTATATAAAGACTCCCTTCCTTTATTTTTCTATCATTTCTCCTTTCTTTTTTCCAGCTAGGTGAATTGGCTATTAGGATATAAGAATTTTATTTTAATATTAGAATTTGATTCTAATAATAGTCAAATATTCACTTGTCTATGAGTAAAATACCTTTAATTGACAGATGAGTCCATTTGGATTTTTACCTTGAGAAAATCCATGTTTCTGAATGCAAAAGCACATCAAAAGAATTTTGAAGATTAAGGTCATTTCCCCCTTTTCTCTCCCCAGCATCTATTTTTATTCAGCCTCATCATAAGCATCTCCTTTGGGTAATCTCAGTTGCATGCTTTCCCCACTCCTCTGTATCCTTGGTTACTTCAGAGCTTCCAAGACAGGCAGAAGATAAAAGGAAAAATAAAGGATTCATTTCCAAGGAAATGGCTTCTCAGTACCTGATTCTTCGTGCCTATTCATCACTGCTAAGTGCTCCAAAACTGCTGAGTGTGCCTTTCAGAAGGCAACCAGTACATTGGTCTTATGTCTATTGTTCTTAAATTGAGGTCCCTACTGCCTTTCACATTGTGCTTTGCATGAATGAAATTATGTGTTTAGGAACCTTTGTTTAGCATGAAAAAGAATCTCCTTCATTCGTGTGTTTTCTTTTTAAAAAATCAAATCCAAGTACTTCAGAGAGGGGAGCAATTGTTGTTTTGTATATGCTATGGTGTATTTGAGGAGTGAAAATGAGTACTTGTTTATTGGGTATTTCTATAAATTAGCCTGTAAAACAAACGGTACCTCTTTTCTTGTAAGGAACTAAAAATAAGATATTTTTATGGATATTTTTTCCTTTTGCTAAATTATTCAAATGTAATTTTGACTAATTATCAATTAATGTCTTTCTCCTCTGATTCCAAACTACAAATTCTATAGCTGTTAATTATATTACTTATTCTAAGTCCACTATAAGCAAACTTCCTAAGATGAACACTATTCATCTTTCTCACTTAAAGATACCAATATCACTGAGCAGCTTATTTCATATAGAAATTTGGCTGGCATTGCATTACTTTTTTTTTTTTTTGGAGGTTTGTCATTTTTTGGCATATTTATCATTGCTGTATATTCCTGAGAGCATTAATGTTTAAAATAACTTTGTCTTGGTCAATAGAATTGATAGAGCAGAAACAGGATGTTAAGTGCACTTTAAGGAAATCTATTACCTGTATTAAAGTCATTTTGTTACAAAACAGTTTTCACAATTTACAAATGAAATTTCATATTGCTTTACATATTTTTACAAAGATTAGGGAAGTATATTCTTTGGCACCTGTGTCTTAAAGCGTTCTTGAATTATTAATTGCTTAACTTTGTATGACATCATTATTTGTTAGGCAGTAACACTTCTCATGGGAATACATATACTTTAAATATACAGAAACTACCAAGAATTTAAGCACTAAGATTAAAGAGCGCTCTCCATCCATGATTACGTTCAGTTCTGATTTTATATCTGTGTAGTTAGAACAAAGAGAAGAAGGCGGTTTTGTTTGTTTTTAAGAATAAGGGAATGATGGAAGGTGTGTCATCTGAGGGCACCACTGACTGTGTCATCCTAGGAGGGCTGTGATTCATGCATACTTGCAGCCGCTAGGCAGCCAAGTCTGATATTCACAACCAAATAATAATGTGCTAACCTCATTCACAGCAATCACAGATAATGTGGTATTTGTATCTACCATCCAGTTCTGAATGTAAACTATGGTATACCTATTTTGGAGCTCTCACAGAGCAACTTAGGGCACATTAGGAGAACTAGAATGACCCAGAATAAAAGGGTAATGAGTGCACTTGACACTGCATCATCCAGATCTCAGCTGGACTGTGCTCACTTCTGGGCAGCAGACATGCTGGAGTGGACAAAGAGGAGAGTGATAGGTTGGAAGGAACTCGCGCCTTGTCACACATAAAGTGCTTGGATCACTGCAGTTATTATAGAAAGAAATGATTCAGGAATTGAAGGTTGCTGCTTGGATCAAGCTGATTCTTTTTTTAAAAGAAAAAGAAATAGTTTATTAAAAATTTAGAAAAATATAACATACATGATAAATACTACAGGTAGTACTTGTATATGGAAACAGTTGTGAGGATGGTATGTGAATTATACTATTTGTGATGTAATAGATAATATGCCTAAAAGTGTCACATGCTAGTAAAGTGAATCTGAAAGGAAGGAAGCATTTTCTGGGCTCTTCTATGCATGAGACACTTTCAGACTGGTTCTTTCTGGCAGCAAATATGAGTTAGAATTAGTGAGCGCACCTGCAGTAAGATGTTTATTTCATCCCAGAATGGTGTGGCTGTTCTCATGGTCAGAAGAAGCATTTCAGTGCCATATCCTACATGGGCCAGGTGGAGAAGGAGGGATGGACATATGTGCATTGCATTGTTTAGTATGATCAAAAATCATGAATAAATGATTTGCTGAAATTTATCTTTGTTCTGGCTGGATTAAACTTTATAATTCTTCCCTAGCTTGCCCTAAGATTTTTAGTGTCTTAGGCCAGTAAACCAACCTTGACTATTTAAAAAATATTCTTTTGAAAAATATATTCATATAAATAAGTATATTGATATGTTTATCAATTCTATAGCATTCTAACCTGGTTTTAATTGATGATGTTTAACATGATCTAATATTTTCTAAAAAATTGTAGAGAAGGCAATTGGTCATAGAGGTTAATATATGAAGAATACTATGTCTTTTTATTTAAAAGAATTAAATATTGGCTTATATCAGTAAGATTAGATCTTGCTATTTAATTCTACCATATTAAATTAAATTTATAGACTTTAAGGCTTTTTAAGAAGTAAACTTTTTGCATTTAAAAAGCTTTATATTTACAGAAAATTTGCAGAGTTAGTATACATATCTTATACCCACTTTATTGTATTATTAATATCTTATATGAGTATAGGTCTTTTGTCACAATAAATGAAACAATACTAATATAGTTTTATTAACTAAAACACATATGTTGTTTGTATTTGCTTATTTTTTTAAATATGTTTTTTATTGATTTTTAGAGAGAGAGGAAAAGACAGGGATAAAGAAATAAAAACATTGATGAGAGAAAAACATCAATTGGATGCCTCCTGTGTGCCCCCTACTGGGAATCAAGCCCACAACGCAGACGTGTGCCCTAACCAGGGAATGGAACCGTGACTTCTTGGTTCATGGATTGAACTCAATGACTGAACCATACTGGTTGGGTTCTATTTGCTTAGTTTTATCCAAATGTCCTTTTTCTGTTTTAGGTTCCCATTCAGAAAAACACATTACATTTAGTTGTCATATTTCCTCAGACTTGTCATAGATGTGACAGTTGTTTCTCATATTATCTTTGTTTTGATTCCTTTGACAGATTTGAGGAGTGCTGCTCAGATATTTTGTAGAATTTCCCTCAATTGGGATTTTCTGATACTTTTCCTCATGATTAAAATAGGGTTTTGTGTTTTGAGGAAGATTTCATAGGGTGAAAATGCTATTTTTATCACACTGTCAAAATGACATATGGTTATTCATATTAACCCTAACCACCAAGTTACATACAAATATATTTGTAGATATAAATATGTACACAGGTTAGTGTATATCCATATATCTACATATCTATAGATCTTGTTTTACACTGTAAACTCATTCTTTTCCCTTATTTTCATACTCTACTCTTCAGAAAGAAGTCACTATAAGCAGCCATTAAGGAGGAGGGAGTTATGTGCAACCTCCTTGAAGACAGAATATCACATAAAATATTTGTAATTCTTCTCCAAAGGAGATCTGTCCATTCTACATTTATTTAATGATTTATGCTCTCCTTTGCATATGTCATTATGGATCCATGAATATGTATTTGGTGTTTTAGGTCATAATTCAATACTATGTTGTTGCTCAACTTGTTTCAGCTTTGGCTATTGGAAGTTCTTTCCGTTGGCCTGTGTGTCCCTTTGACATATCCCTCTCACTGTGGGATTTTTTCAGCACTTTCTCACTTTCTGCCATGACAAGATGCAGGCTCATCTTATACATTTTCCTTCCCCAGTTCTAGATTCAGGATTTCTCCAAGGACCCCTATTTCCCTTTCTGGGAGAATTATATTAAAAATCAAGATGTGGACAGTAGATATGTTCTTCTATTGGATGTCATGTTCCTAGGCCTGCTTGGGTGGCAGAGCCGAGAAAAATGTGTGTGTGTACTTACCTGTGTATATATGCATATCTACAAATATGTCTATACATTATTATCTGTGTATATGGCTAGATAGATAGAAAGACAGATTTTTTAAAAGCATGAGTTTATACTAAAGCTGTCACCTTTAATTCATTACAACATATATCAGCAATTTTCAATCTTTTTTCACCTCATGGCTCACATAAACTAATTACTAAAGTTCTGCGGGACATCAAAAAATATATATTTTGCTGATCTGATAAAAAGAAGTAGGTATAATTGTGATTCATTCACACCAGGTGGCTATTGTTGTGTTGGCTGTTGTCATTTTTTTTTTTAATTTGACAATCCAAGGGCAAGGAGGTCAGTGCCCCTGACTAAAAGTCAGATACTGTATGTTTTAAAAATTCTTGTGGTGTACTCATTGAAAATCGCTGACATTGATTCTTCCAGCTTCTTCCCTTTGCTTATTTGTAATCTCTCATTCCAACAGTGAGAAAATTCTCACCATTCACCATTGTTCACTCTTGGTAGAGTTGTTCCATTTATTCTGACTGAAGTTGAAATATAGAGATAAAAGCTGAATTTTTCTTAAAGTGTTATAAAATGCAAATATTACCACCTCCTCTCCGAAATATAATTTTTACCCTGCAAAATTATGACTTTAAAATAGTGTCTGAGTCTCAGATACTTTTCTGTAAATAATGATTGATATTACTATTAGTCTCAGATACTTTTCTGTAAATGATCATTGATATTACTATTGTTCATAGTAATTTGTATTATAGGTAATGTAAAGTCTGAGATATTTCCACAATTTAAGTTTATTGGCTTAACCTTTTTCTTAACAAGCATATCTTCTACATGAGAACTATATCTGTAGTAAGAAAATGGACTAATTTGAATTTTACCTATAAATCTTCGCACTTCCTGGAAAAATACCCAAGAACTGCATGTTGGACATCTTCTGCAAGTAGCTTAAAGACAAGGAGTAACTTGTAGAACCCACCTTCAGCAATTGACATTGACTGAGCTCTAATTTACTGGCTGTCCTTGTAATCACAAAGGAAAACAGGGCTGTGGCTTCAGACATCTTTTTTGAGGTAGCTAGATGGTTGGAAACACACTGAAGAATGACATTTAATAATGAGATATTTTCAATGAATGTTCTAGATAAATTAATGGTAAGATTGTGCATACAATGGCTACATTAATCTTGTGTTAGGTTGAAAACTAATAGAGAAAGCCTATAATGTAAAATTTATAAGACTCAAGAACCCTCACTTCTCTTTGAGCTCTAAAGAAGTATACTACCCAGCAGGGCCTTTTTTGTAGTCTAGGGTCCTATAAAAAAGGACACATATATAATACCTTAATCAATAAAGAAATTTAAAAATAATCAATAAAAACTAAAATAAAATTTTTAAAAACACATACAATTATTAGAAGTCATATTTCCCTTTTGGTTCAAAAATAAGAAATATATTGTGAAGATATTTAGGATAGGCAGCTGATTAAGATGATTTTTGACACTTCTTTTCAGGTTTAGCTCTCTCAAACCTTTCCTGTACTCTGAGATCATTGTACCATGACCACACACACTTATATCTGCTTGCCATGCATTTGTAGACATTGAAGGTTAAATGATAGGTAAAATCAGACACAGTTCCTGCCAACATGGATTTACAATCAGAGAAGCATTTGTCAAATTCTCTCTCTCTCTCTCTCTCTCTCTCTCTCTCTCTCTCTCTCTCTCTCTCGCGCGCGCGCACACACACACACACACACACACACACACACACACACACACACGGAACTATAACTGGGCAGGTGCTGTGAAAGAGAAGCACAAGCCTTCAAATAATTTATGAGGAGGTATTTGACCTGAAATTGGTGTTCAAACTATGACTTGAAGGATCAATAAGAATTAACCAGAAGAAGAAAGGAAAGATTAGAACGAGAACCTTGAGTAGTGAATGCATGAGTGATGAGTGGTGAATGTAAAAGAAGCCAAAAGAACCAGGATGTAGACTGGCACAGAGATGGGAGATGAGGCCAAACAGGTGGGCAGGGCCAGCCCATCTAGGCCTTGTCAGCCATGCTAAGACCCTTACGTTATCCTGGAAATGACGGGTAGCCACTGCATTTCCAAAATCAAGAATGCACTCCGTATCTATGTTCCTCTAAAAATCTAAATATGACCCATCATTCAAAGGAGAAAAACAATTGTCCCCCATCCAAGCTTCTAATACTTCCATTTCTTAATGTGATAAAGAAGATACTTCTGGCTGAGAGGGTTTAATTCATACACACATAGGCATGTGTTTGCATTTACCGTATGTGTAATGTTTCATTTTTACATTTTATTTTACTAGTGGCATTAGCAGAAGTACTGCCTGTCTTCTCAAGTTTTTTCTACATTTTGTTCTTTATCTTCTTCTCTCTCTTCATTGTCCTCTGCTGTCTTGGCTGTCTCCCCAATACTCATGCACTCCACATCCATTCCCAATTATGAGAGAAAGGGAGGCATCCCAGGGAGTGAAAAGGGACAATGTGGCAGAGGATAAGGTAGAGAGAAAAATAGAGAAGGACAACTGCACCTAGGCATTCTGCAACTATAATCATCCTGAGCATCTCTCTAGGGCCTTCACCTGCCCAATCACTTTGCCATTTGTATTTGAAGCCAAGGAGAGTCTGGAGCTTTACCTTTGCTCATTACACTTATGCCAGAGCCCAGTGGTCAGCAAACTGTGGCTTGCGAGCCAGGTTTTGCTGCTCTGTTGACTAATGAGTCTGTCAACCACTGACCTAGACTCTCAATTCTAATAATTACAGGCTGTTGTTGTTCCTTGTGATTAAGCCTCTCAATAGCCCATTGAGTCCTCCCTCTTGTCCTCCAATGGCATTGAAACCATTTCTCCCCTGAGCTCTGTGAAATAACTATAGTTTATAGGCCTCCAGTCTCACCATCTACCTCATTCTCCTTCCCTAGAGGCCTCTCCAAAGGGGAAAGCCAAGCCCATCCCTCCCCCACACATTCTTCTGTGGGTCTCTAGGGTCTTTAGCACATTATTTCTCAGCCTCCTGTGCCACACCCCACTGCACCCTGCTCATGGGAAGTGTTTTGGAACTCCTTCAATATTTTATCTGATTCCATTTGTCAGGCTTTGTCCATGCTGTTTCTTCTGATCAGATGCCTCCTCCCCTCAAGTCCCCTCTCCCCGCATCTGCGAGGTGAGCCCTGCCTCTTCCTCCGAGACTCCTCTGAAGAACTGTCTCTTCTTGGAAGTGTTCCCCGCCCCTGTGTTGTGCCCTAAATCTCTGTGCTTCCCCTGAAGCCTGTGCATTGCTTTTTGTTTTGGTTTTTAGATACCATTTCTCAAATAGGATTGCACATGCTGTTTTCTTATCTATCTCCATCACAAGCCTGAGCTTCCTGGGGGCTCCTTGTCATCTCCCCCTCATTCATTGTATACCCTGAAACCCAGCTTAGAGCCGACTCCTACTCGGTATCTGACAAATCTTTCTTTGATTACCGAATTAATCCCTATTTCCTGCTCTTCCAGTCAATCATCGCAAGTTGTAGCTCGTGAGTGTCCTCTAGGCAAGACTGTATTACCAAATACAGAATGGGTTTTCCTTATTCAGGCATCTCCAACTCTTTCCCTATACTCGCATCTTTGCATGAAACTCATAATACTTATTAATCAAAATGACCACATGCAATTTTTCAAATATTTGAGAGTCCCTAGTGACCATTGAGGAGAGTTTCTTTCTAACATTTCAGCTCAAAGCAGACATATAATCCACCTAGCCAGTTTAAACTTAGAGGACAGAAGGTGTGTTTCTGGATTTTACAAATTTATTTCACAGGCCTTTCCCCTCACCTAAAATTCCCTTCCCATCAGCCCCCAGTTGGATAATAATAAAATATTAAGTGTTTACCTTGTGTCAGGCACTATGCTAAGACCTCTACTTAACCAATTTTGCTCAAATTCATGAATATTCTTTGAAATAGGTTTTACTCTCGTGTAGCTAGGGGAACCAAAGCACAAAGAACTAAGTAATTTACCATGCTCACAGCTTGTAAGTGACAGAGCTGGGATTTGAACTCAGGCCTCCGTGAGACTGGCCCATGCATGTCCTCTCTCTCCACACTACATTGTCCCTACTTCTTCACATCCAATTCAAGGACCCACTTCTTAAGTTATTTTCCTTCTTATAATCTATTTTCTTTTGGACCTACTTCAACAACTATACACCTGGCACTCACTTGGCAACTATCATTTTCTGTCTTCTCATGTTCATTATCTTTCCATGTGATATATCACTTGTGTCTCCTCTTGGAAGCAAAGACATGGAGTTATCGGCTTTGTTTTTGCCTCTCTCTGAGAGCTGGGAGAGCCTGGTGGCTGAGTGTGGGTTCTGGAGGCAGGCCCTCAGCTGATATCTGGCTCTCCTCTGTACTGGCTGTATCCCCTTTGGCAAGTTCCTTCACTTTTCTACACTTTCATTTCTGCATCTGTACAAGGGGGCACGTCATAATAGTGACGTCTGAGAGTCTCGCAAAGTTTGAGTAAATGAATGTTCAAAAAGCACTACCAGACGTGTCTGGTACACAGTGCCTGCTCAGTATGGTCACTCTTTCTAACTCCCTCACAGCCTGTAGTCCTCTGCACCGATGATGTCTCTCAGTCTCAGTGGAGTGAAGGTGTCGGGGTATCTTCTCATTAGCTACTGTGGCTGCAGAGGATTGCATTCTTATTGGAAAGGTATGCTGCTCCTACCTCGGGACGGAAATGGTGTGAAACCTCCTTCTGCTCCACTTGCTTTGACTCTGAGCTTCCTCTGGGCTCTCTGCTAAGTGTGTCCAAGGGATCCTTTCTCTGTGTCCTCAGGCCTGTTGAGATCATTAGCTGCAGCAAGGCTGACGCTGGTTACCACCCCACCAGGCTGGGCTGGTGAACTGAGCCCCCTGGGCAGAGCGGACCATGCCTGCCTGGAACCCCTCTGGCAACACAGTTGGGAATCATAAAACGGACAACTCCTTTTCCTGAATTGGGCAACTGAATTATGCGCAGTTTAATATTTCTCAATAGCTAAACACCAATGAAAAGGAAATGAGAAAGAACCTCTGGACTAATCTCTATCTCTGATTTAACCAAATAGCGAAGGCAATAACATTCTCTGATGCCTTGAGGATTTAGTTCTAAGGAGATATAGTTACTATGGGAGAGAGTGAAAGGTAAACTCTCTCTCTCTCTCTCTCTCTCTCTCTCTCTCTCTCTCTCTCTCTTTCTCTCTCTCTGTTTAGTACACAGAGAATATAAGATAACATGCTTTTCTTCACCCCATCAACATCAGCTTTGTGTTAAGGTTCTGCTTTGTTTAAAGTATTACTGTTTTCTATTAAAAAACAAACAAACCTCTAAGGGATTTTTTTAAAAGAGGACTAGATGAATATATTTTATTTCAAAGTGCATGCATTTAAAATAATTAGAAGTGACATAGAAAAAGAAAAAAAAACAATTGTTTAAAAAGCCATTATCCTATTGCTTTCCATCCCAGTGGTTTATTTAGAATTGATTTTCCATCCATAACATCTTCATTTAACTTCTAATTTTCATGCAATTTGAAAGGGTTAGATTCCTTACTCAAGGGATCATCTTGGCCAACTCTCAAAGGATTAGTGAAGGCCTTCTGATTTTACAGGCAAATTTACATCTTGTCCTTTCAGGAAGTGTTTCCTTCATGACCATGTTTTTAAACGTATCTCATTTGTATAATATATGGACATAGTATATTCTTCTCCTGAGACTAAATCCATATAACATTCTACAGGCGATGAATTACCTGAGTTTATAAGCATAAGGATAAGCAATTTCCATTTTGTGATATGAATAATATATCCAGCTGGTACAGAAGGCTTAACATTCTCCAAAAAATGGCCTTTCAGGGAATTCTCCCATTTTTTTAAGGTTTAGATGCATCTCTGAGAAAGAAGAATCTGGCTTCCTCTGTATCCTCCAACATTTTAAAACATTTGTTGACATCTGAGATAGACATAAATTGGTGCTGAGAAGCCGGCAGTATGTAAGCAGCAGTCAGAAAGTACAAAGAATAAAGTGCATACACACGTGTACAATATTTACTCTTAGGATTTAAACTATCCTTATAAATTTAATAGGACCATTTACCAAGGTACTGCTGCTTGGTAAAAGTTATGAAAGAAATGCACGCCCTCTTCATTTTACTCTGCATTTTTCAATTTTCCGAACAAAAATTAATTATAAGTAAATAGATAAGCAAACGTTCTTTTAACTGCCACTTCCAAAATCTGGGAAAAAGTGATTGGATGTAGCAGTGAAAGAAAGTTACTTTTGACAGGTGGGCCATTTTAAGATGAAATATAACTTGTTTTCATTGAACTAATCACAAATCAGTGGCAATAGCTTATTGATGATAAGAATATCCCCATTACTTGGGAAGGGTCAGCAAAGTGATAGCAATAGTCTACAGTGTTAGACTACTAGTGTATGTCAAGAAACGGATATTTTTAAAAGTTAACATGTTTCTTCACTTATATGTAAATTATTACCAGGTGGTTTGAATAGAAAGTGGAAATTTTGGGCATATACTTAGCCCTTAAAAAATGTTACAAATCCATGAGGACATCATTCCAAAAGACAAGAACAAGTAGGCAAAAACTTCTTTTGAGTGTTCTAAGCAAATTTTCAAAATATCCAATATAATTCCAGGAAAAGTTTATTTTTGCTTTCTGAATCTGAAAGTCTTTAAAGTATATTTTAACAATGTATATTTAGTATTGTGGGAATATGTTCATGAGCTATAGCTGTAGTTGACCTTTGACATTACAGATGAACTCTGAAAATGACTTTGTGAATGTTTTCACAACAGGAAATTCTATGTAGAACAATCAGCGTCATTCACACTCATATCTGCAACTTGTATTCAATAGGGTCACTGGAGGCTGAGGTGCTTTGAAGTCAGCAGCATGAAACTTCTTCAAAACAAACTCTCAAAGTTTTTTTTCTGTTTATTTTCTTAAAGTGCATGTGATAAATGAAGTTATCTATTTTGAACGACATTTCAATGAATCATGCATATCAATGGCTCCAAAATTACTGGAAATTGTAACATGGTTCATATGTAAGCATTATAGTATTTTAATATTTTTTTAAAAAATTTTAAACTGTAATAATAAATAATACACTAAGTGGCCAGATTATTATGATCTCTGAATGCATAATAATCTGGCCATTCAGTGTATATCCTATATAATAAAAGGCTAATATGCAAACTCTCCCCTCGACCAGGAGTTCAACTAGTAGGCAGGCTGGCCAACTGCCCATGTCCCCTCCCCCCTGGCTAGGCTGGCCGAAACCCACCCATACACGAATTCATGCTCCGGGCCTCTAATATGTATCTATATCTATATCTATCCTGAGTGGCCAGATTATTATGCGTTCAGAGATCATCATAATCTGGCCACTCAGTGTATATGCACACATATATTGAGATTTTCTTTAGTGAATGTCTTTTTCTAAAAGATATTGAGCCATTAAGTAGTCTCATCAGATGATGTGTGGACAGGCACCATGTTAGGGACCATGTGTGATTGTTAATAACAAATTAAGTGAATGAAATAACTGAAGTTAAGTACTTTCCTCATGACCACATAGGACTCAGCAACCATCTTATTTGAAAATGGGCATGTTGGCCTCACGTGCTTTCTCTTCCCCCCTATTGTCTTCAGTTAAGACTGCCCTTAGTATTTTGTTTTGTTTTTAAGCGACCAGCTTGCGATTCTGAGATTCATAATCCTCCTACTCTATTCATGGACTTTCCTTACCCATGTAGTGTGTCTTAGATCTCCAGAAAATTAACATGCTTTGTATATAACTTCTGAGATGGGGAACAGCCCATATGTGTCCGTGATGTCTGAGTGACTAGTAGTATCCTTGAATTCTCCTGAACATAGTCGTCACCCTGACATGACTCTCCCAGCAGAGAGAACTTCTCCAACTCTGCCATTGGAACTTTTCATTCCAGAATAATCAAGCATGCCAGTGTTAGTGGGAGTGGCCTGGACTTATGCTGTCAAGTATGATTTTCTTTTTAATGTCTCCAGTTTTGTCTTAAAAAAATCTCTGTGTTGTGATCCTTTAACTTTTCTCCATTTTTTAACATAGAAATATGTTCCCTTTCTCCTAAAAATTGACTTTGATTTCCCTTTTACTCTTCGGTCATCTCAATGCTGCTGCTTGAGAGGCACAGTCTTGGAAGGTAGAAAATGCTTCCTTCCTTGTGCCCAGCACACTTGCATCCAAATGAAGAAATTGTTTACTTTCCACCATCTATCCTTGTGGTTTGCTTCCTTCAAGTCTTTTTTTGTTGTTGTTGAATTTACTGCGGTTACATTGTTAATAAAATTATATAGGTTTTAGGTGTACAGTTCCCTAGCACATCATCTGTATATTGTATGGTATGTTCACCACCAAAGTCAAGTTTCTTTCCACACTGTTTATTCCCCCTGTACCCTCTTCTGCCTCTCCCCACCCCCATACAGCAATGTTTTATGTCTATGAGGTTTGTTTATTTTTTTTGCTTGAAACCTTTACCTTTTCCACTCAGTGCCCTTCTTCCCTCCCCTCTGCCAATTATGAGTCTGTTTTGATTTTGCTTGTTAGTTTATTTTCACCTCTGTGTAGCATTTTTCTGGCCAACAGTTTGATAACTATTAGTTCCATTCCTTACTTCCACTCCTGCAGACTCCCCTGCTTTAATTTTCTCTATCTTACTTAACACTCTCTAATATCTTATATAATAAAGATGTAATATGCAAATGGTCATTAAGCCATGAAGCATGACGACCAACTGTGTAACGACTGATCACAGATCAGCGGAAGCGTGGGGCAGCAAGCTACAAGTGGGTGCTGGAGAGCTATAGGAGAGGGCAGAGAAGCAAGCTATGGGAGGAAGGCGGGGGCAGAGGGAGCTACTGGTGAGCTACTGGCACACAGATTCGTGCGCAGGGCTCCTAGTATCTTACAATTTGCCTCTGTGTTTTAATGTCTATGTGCCTCCAACTAGAATATGAACTCCATCAAAGTCCTTTGGTCTGGGTTGTTTCCTGTTATAGCCTCAGAGCCTAGAACAACACTTAGTGTATAGCAGATGCTCAATTAAGCTTTGTAGGAAGAGAAATGCTGTCAATCTGGAAACACTCCATGTTTAATAGGATTTCTAAAGCGAATGGCTTTTGCACAACCAAGTATATGGCCTCTAGAGCCACCAATAACATTCCCTGTTACTTGTGTCATTTTATAAACAGGTGGGTTTTCGTGAGCGAGCACCCTGTTGTCGCCTTCCCAGCTAAAGAGCTGAAGGGAGGTACTGCTGGGCCTTTCTTTCATTGGCTCTCGTGTTCCCCGATGCAGTCATTGCCTTGTCAGGATTCCCTTGCCTCCCTGGCTGATTTCAGTTGCATATAGAGCAGTACTGATCTGTGTTTAGCATCCTGTGGCTTCCGTGTTTATTTTCCTTATTTTCACTTCGCTATTTTAGCTCATTTTTAATTAAAATGCCTTTTTCTGAAACAGGGGTGCAACAACCATGAGGGTTAATGTAAAATGCCCACAGGACATACATTAATGGACATAAACCTGACCAAGTTATTTCTAAAACATATTCTACACACCTTCATTGTATTCTAAACATCTGACAAAGTGAGAAAGGCTGGTTGCAGTCTTCAGCTCTGCTCAGTGGCTTTTCGATGCTCAGCCAGTCATCAGTGACGGCAGGGCTGTGGTGTAAAGATTCTTAATCCCAAAATGCCAACATGGCCAGCAAGTAACACTCACCATGTGGTAGCCTTGTCACAGGCACCCACCAAGTAGGCCATGAGGGAGGATGATATCATTTGCAAACTGGTGTAAAATCAGAATATGTAGGGCCCTAGCTCAGTGGATAGAGCATAGGCCTGCAGACTGAAGGGTCCAGGGTTCTATACTGGTCAAGGGCACATTCCTGGATTGTGAGCTCAATCCCCAGGAGAAGGCGTGTAGGAGGCAGCCAATCAATGACTCTCTCATCTTTGATGTTTCTACCTCTCCCTTTCTGAAGTTAATTAAAAAAAAAAAGAATGTGATATTTTCAATAATTATTACAGCATTGTTTTGTTACAAAGAATCTTATAGATAAAAGTATGAATCTCAGGCACACAGAGTTTAGTTTTAGTGTAGGCCATCTTGCAATGCTAGATTTTACAAACTCACTGTGGTCTATGTTTACTTCTGGGAACTCTTGATAGGTAGTAAACCAGAAACAGATCAGAGAGTGCTCTGCCTGCCACAAAGTTCATTTATTTCAGCATCCTACTCCTCTGTGCTTTGTATGATAACCTTTATATAAAGGATTTCTAGAAATAGTGGTGCTGCATAACATTTTGTTAAGGTTTCACTTATTAGAAAACAAACTTCATAATCATCTAAAAATACAAATGGCAGCTATTTATGTATACCACCTTGATTGCTTGAGTACTGCTTTTCTTCCTTCATTTATTCACGCCCTGCAGATTTATAAAAAGACTTGCAATCGCTCCTTGCCCTTTGGCTAAGATCAAGAGTAAAGAGGATTTGCAGTATGTTATAAAAGTAAAAGCAATAAAGTCTACTTTTTCAATTCAGAATTTTTAAAAGGGGAGAACTGGATGAAGTCAGTAATGAGGGCCATTGTATTTCCTCTGAGGGAGCCCAGAAACCTATCTCATAGCTACGTGGTGGCCAAACTTAGCAGGAAATAAGGGAAATATTAGGTGAGAAGAACACAACATCCATTTTTCAGGAAAGACAGCCTTTTTCTTATACCAGACTTTTAGATAAAGAACAATGAGTGCTACAGCAGTCTATGCCTTTCCCGCTGCCTGGTATAGCAAAGCAGAATTCCCAAGTCATGGCTATGGCCATGTGCAAGTCATTTAGCCTCTCTCCACCTCAGATCTCTCCGTCCTAATATTTGGCAACGAAAAGTATCTCCCTCCTAGAATTGTTGTGCTGCTTAAATGAGAGGCGCTTAACACAGTGGACACCTAGTGTGGGCAAAATAAATACAGAGAGAATGAGAGAGAATTTGAATAAAATATCAGGATCAGAACATTATGACACAGGGTAGGAATTCACAGTTCTGCCAGGTGCTTAAAAGATACACTGTAGGCCTCCAGTACTACCCCTCAAGAGAATTCAGCATAGTCATAAAAGTTAAAAAAACAAATAGCATTTACATTATGTTTTGTACAACGCTATTTTCTTAAGCGAGATATGCTTCATAGTTCATAAACTGTGAAAACCAGCCAGAAAGTACTTAAAACATTAGAATAAATTTAGAAAAATTAAGGAAACCTGAGCTGTATGCCGTTTAAAGTAGGACCCTTCCACCTTCTCTGGAAAATAACTTAAGGTGACTAAGATTCCAGGGACCACAGAGTATCATGTTCTAATGAAACAATTGCTCATCTCAGTGCTAGCTGAAAACAAGGTCAGTGTGCTTCATAAAGTTCCCTCTTTCAGAAGACCTGAGGATTGTGGGACCGCCTCATTCACCATCAGTCCCCTCATTCCAGTTGCATAGATGTGTCAGAAGAGACAGGGATTAATCAGCATACCCACCTCAAATCTGAAAATGTCCCTGGTGCCAGGGACTCTTTCTGCTTCAGTGCCCAGAGGTTGGGTAGAAAGAGAGTTCACAGAGTCAGTCATCTGATGATTTCCCAACCAGCTGGGGATGAGGAAGACTTTTAAAAAGGGGGTTACACTGGTTGCCAGGGACCACTGTTTCCTTTGTTCTTTCCCCTACACTTTTCCACAAGTAAATTTCCCTTTGCTCTGTATGTTTCATCTTGCTATCCTCGCAAAAGTCTAGAAGGAAACTTTCATTCCGATAGTTATTTCCCCTGTGTTTTTGTTATTTTCACTGTGTCCTTCTGAATTACTGTGTTGAACATAAAGACAGGATCCCAAACTCTTTGTAATCAAATGTGACTGACCTCTTTTGGAAAAGTGAGACCTGCTCTGACAGTTGTCTCATGGTTAACTTTCCTGTCACAGTTTCAATTGTATTCCTTCCTCAGTGGGGATCAGAACAGATGTTGACTTCTAAGGAAAACTGCCCACCCTGGAATTCAGAATCATAGCCTTCTCTTCCAATTGCTAACTTATTCATACTCCTTTAGATTTTATAAATATTATCCCCCAATATAGCCATCTTTCTTGGTGGACATTTCTGTATAGTGATTAAACAAACGCCTAAAGCTAGAATTAAATAATCTGGGTGCATATTTTGGCCCTGTTATTCTCCAGCTGTGTTATCTTGGGTAGGTCAAATTCTCTGTCTCATTTCCCTTCTCTATTAAGTCAGTGTTGGGGGGTGGGGGAGCGGGTACAATTATCATCTTTATTTTATAAAGTTGTGAAGATTCAAGAAGAAGATGGTGCACAAAAAGCACTTAGAAGAGCATCTGGCATGTTGTAAGGAGATAATAAGTCATTATTCTCAGAAACAAATTGAGTAGAACTTGAAGCACTGGCACAATGTAAAGGGCGCATGAACTGCAACCTTATTGTCACTTAAGAGTGCTGTGACCTTGGGATATGAGATTCAGGGACCTCATCCCAAAATTGGGGACAATAATAGTTGTTCTGTAAGATGATTGCAAAAATGTGATGAGATGACTCCTGTGAAGAACACCTGCACCTCGGTCCCTGGGTCTTAAGAAGTGAATGCAATATCAGCTGTCCTCTGCTCTGCCTCCCAGGGTCATGAGAAGAGCTAATGTGTATTAATACCTAGCATTGTGCCAGGTATGTGGCAAGTGTTCAAGACACTGTGGCTCTTAAGTTTCATACTTGTCTCCACTAATTATCAACTCCCCAAATATCAGTGTGCTACATGAGGGTCTGCTGGAGGAAAGGTTGAATTATTTTAGAAGCTTTGGTTCCTCCATGTTTCACTTTGTAATGCTTGTCTTGCCTTTTATATTTTTAAACACTGCTTTACTATACTGGCTCCTGAAATATTAAGTATAGTTTATTATGTTAATCTTTCTCAACTAGTGGCATAAAAAATATTTTAAATCTTTACTTTAAAATTTTCCCTAAGCATTCATTAAATGTTCTCAAAATGTTATATATGATATGGAAAAAGTACATGTTCTTTCCAAAATTAGTGCCGAAATACTCCCTGCGTCCAGAGCCAGGCTACGAGAATGGAGACAAATAGTTAAGAAGTGCTTCTGTTATAAAGCTTACGACTGTTTTTGAATTTTGTGAAATACTTCTCAGATCACTTACAGCTAGATTATGAAGAGGGGGATCCGTACTCAGTTTTTTAAAGCTGAAAGTGGAAAATTTCTTCCGAGTGATTAGGAAAAATTATCACAGAGGTGTGTACTGTTGGCATGGAGACCCATCTATAAGACAGATGATGGTGTTTCTCTAGGGAGATGGTAAAAACTTGAGAGAGGAGGCTTTATTTCTCACCTCCTGAAATAACCTTCCCAGTTTTCTATTATGAGAGAAAATGAGAAAGAGTCATACCTAACAGTTAGTGAAACAGTTACACACACACACACACACACACACACACACACACACACACGTACACACACATATAAGATAGATAGATAATTATATTAAATATATCAATATGTAGAATTAATTACTAATAATATTTACCAAAAATTATGATAAAATGATGCCTTTATATAAAACATACACACATGCATATATATACACATATATATATACGTTGGCATATTTATGTGTATATATACATATATTTCCAAAATTGACACAAGTTGAGGTGCATAACCTGATAAAGCAATATCTTTTGGAAAAGTTTTATAAGACAACCTTGCAAAAGACATCAGGACCAGAGAATTTTTTTGAAAGTGCTTACAAATGTAAAGAACAAAGAATATGTTATTTAAATTCTTCTAGAGTTTGTGAAAAGAAAGTGAACTTTATTTTTATTGCATTTATTAGGGTGACATTGGCTAATAAAATTATATCATTTATATAAATTATAAAGTTATTATAATTCATTGTATGAAACACAACCAACTGCAACCAAGGTTTCAGGTGTACAGTTCTATAATAGATCACCTATATATTGTATTGTATGTTCAACATCCCAAGTCAAGTCTCCTTCCATCATATTTATTCCCCCTATACCTTCTTCTACCTCTGTGGAGAGTAGCTACAGTGTTTGGCCAGGTTCAAGCCTCAGACTAATGAGAGGGCACAGTCCTCTCATGGCAAAGTCACGTGCAAGTCCCAGCTTGGTGGGCAAAGCCCTCCCAGCACAATTATAGCCAAAAGCTATAGTTGTAAGCTTGAACCTTTGGTCCAAACATGTTGCCCCAAGTGTCTGAGTGATGTGGGCTTGATAAAGTTCATGTGCGTGTAATTGAGTAGATTCGAAACCCACGAGAACTTTTGAACCACACCCTTACTTTGCCTCGTGGAATCTGGCTATAAAATAAAAACACGTTCTGTAGTCCATGGCACTGTCGCTAGCTTTCCATAAGAGAGGACAGTGTCCCACCCAGACCCAGCTTTCATTCTCATCTCTGTCTTTTCTCAATCCTTCACTGCCCCCTCTCAGACTCACCAAAATTGGATGAGCTGGCTCATCACATACTCCTCACCCCCTTTTCCTCTGTTAACCACCATACTGTTGTCTGTGTCTACGCATCTGTTTCTTGCTTAATCCCTGCATTTTTTTTACCCAGCCCCCAAACCCTTTCCCCTCCCCTCTGATAGCTGTCAGTCTGTTCTCTGTCTCTGAGTCTGTTTCTATTTTGTTTGTTAGTTTATTTTGTTCATTAGATTTCACATATAAGTGAAATCATATGGTACTTGTCTTCTGTGACTGGCTTATTTTATTTAATATGATGCTCTCCAGGTTCATCCATGCTGTAGCAAAAAGAAAGTCAATTATAGAATTCATTGTATGAACCATAACCAACTGCAATAGGGAATTCCTCAACAAATCGTACTATTAAATAAAGAGATAAAATACTAAATTAGTAAATTGAATTCTGCATTGTCTTAAGAGAATCATGCTCTTGTCAAATAAGGTTGATTCCGTAAATATAGATATGATTCATTGTGAGTGAATCTTCTCATAGAACTCGTCATAGTAATAGATTGAAAGAGAAACAATGGCAGATGGCAGATTGGCATCTGATATCCATTTAGTACCCATCTACCTATTGTTTAAAAAAGAAAAGGACACAAATGAAAAAGTAGCAGCAGAAGAATATAGTGTATATCTCAATACTAAACAGATTTCTAACTGTGATTTTTTTCCAATTAAAATTACCTAATTAACCAGCCAGCATGGCTCAGTGGTTGAGCATCGACCTTTGAACCAGGAAGTCAAGATTGGATTCCTAGTTAGGACACATGCCTGGGTTGTGGGCTTGATCCCAGGTTACAGGAGGCAGCTTATCAATTATTCTTTCTCACCAACGATGTTTCTATCTCTCCCTTATTCTCTGAAATCAATAAAAAAATATTTTTAATTGACCCTAATTGTAAGCACTATCATATAGTATTAAAATATTTTTGTAATATTTCTTGGAAAATTCTAGTTATTACAGTTATTTGAAACATAATATGTAAAATAAAAAGTCACTATAAGTACTTTGGTATTTACATTAAAAAATGAAGGAATTAGTTGAAAGATTATTAGAAATAATGCATAGATTCAATAAGGTGCCCAAATACAAATCATAAAAGGAAATAATTAGCTGTTCTATAGAAGAAGAATCAGTTAGAAATTATAGTTGAAAAAATAATATACCTTTTAAATAGCACAAGATTCTAGTCACAGAAATACACCATACCTATGAAGAAGAGAAATGAGAAATCAGAAATATTTTTTCATGAAGAAAATAATCATAACTAAAGGAAAACTTAGAGAAATCATA
>PVJN01028666.1:0-27026 GCA_004026805.1 Lasiurus borealis
TTTGGACTTTTACTAAAAAAAAAAAAAAAAGTATCAGATGCTGAAATTGCATCTTTTGTACCTGTTCCTTCTTCAAAAGCAAAATGCACTAAAACTCCCCAATCTCCCTCTCTGTTCCCTGGCGCACGTGTGCACACACACACACACAATTCTTTCTAGAAACCTGAGTTTGCAAGATTTTAGAATAAATTGCCCAGGTGCCTAGGTGTTCGTTCTTTGGCCTGTGAGTAAATTGCAATAATCTACAAGATACATGCCAGTCTGTACAGTTAATGGTTTGGGCTAGATAGCCCATAATGAGCTCTCTGGCTCTGACATTATATGATTATCTGATATAACTGAAATGTGTGCCCTTAGGCCATATTCAAAATCAGCTTGAGTTTTTTGTCACAATATTTAGGAATAATTCTTCCTAACAATCTGTCATCTCTCACATACTATTACTTTAAAAGAACAAGGAGAAAAAACTCCTGGAAGAAATGTATATTTTAGAATAATAATAATATTGATAATAATAGCTAAAGTGTATGTTTATTGAGCACTTTCTATGTGCCAATTTGCTAAGCACTTGGAATATTTCATTTAATCTAATACCAACCATATGAGTTAGGTACTGTTGTTCTTGACGTATGAGGTAACTGAGACTCAGAAAAATTAAGTTGCTTGACTAAGGTCACCACAATTAAGTGGAAAGCCAAGACCCAAATTCAGGTCCTTCTGACTAGGCTGCCTTAATTTGTGTGTGTGTGTGTATTAATCCTCACCCAAGGATTTTTAAGAGAGTGTAAGAGAGAGGGAGAGACAGAGAGAACCATTGATGTGAAAAAGACACATAAATTGGTTGCCTCTGCCCACACCCCAACCAGGGCCTAGCATCAAGCCTGCAATCAAGGTATGTGCCCTGACTGGAATTGAACCAGGGATCCTTCAGTCCAAAGAGCCAAACCTGCTAGAGGTACTTCCTTCATTTCTTCCCTCCTGTCCTCCATTCCTTCCTCCCTCCCCGGAAAATTGTTGGCAAAAGTTACAAAAAGATCTGAAAAGATCTCAGAACATGAGCGAACTTATCACCATGAGCCAAACTGATAGCAATGGGAACGAATGAGCGAATTTTCCAAAGCTCACTCTCTCTCTCCCTATATTGGTTTTGACAGTATTGCCTGCATTGTCAAATCCATCTGTCAAAATTAGAAGTGGGCAGAAATCTCACCTCACTCAAAAATTGTTCTTTCATATCTTCTGAGTCCATCAGAGCTGGGATGGTAAAATCTGCTTTCAGAATTCCAAAGAATTGCTCTGGGGAAAAAAAAAAAAAAGCCACCTGATTCAGGGGAAATTATCTTACTGCCATTTGAAAACTTCAAGTTCTTAACAGTCAGAGTCCACACTGGACATGACAGATGGTACATGTGATTTAGGGTTTCAAAAAGGGAGAGGAAAGAACCTACTGACCAGGAGCATGCTTGGCCACAATTAGGACCAACCAACAGCGGCTGAAAGAGTCTTAGGTCAAAGGGTAACACTGGCCCTGCACACATCAGGCAGTTATTTTTCATTCTGTATTTCCCACCTTCCTCTTAATAACTCTATTAAATAGATGCTGGAAATATACACCCCCTCCCTGGGCCCACATTGGTAAAGGCCCACTCTCCCGCAGGAAACTAACTTCTCTAACCTATAAAGAAGCTCAGTCTTGGGCCGTGGGCCTCTATAATCATCACAGAACTACCAGTTCATAGAAAGACTGCTTTATATTTGTATCGCACTTTATAAAGTACATAATTATTTCACTGTGATGTAGGCAGGGTAGTTTTTATTAAATTTTATTTTATTTTTTTTTTTACAGAGAGGAGGAGAGATAGAAACATCGAGAGAGAGAAACATTGATCAGCTGCCCTCTGCACACCCCCCACTAGAGACATGCCCACAACCAAGGTACATGCCCCCAACCGGAATCGAACCCAGGACCTTTAGGTCCGCTGGCCGAGGCAGGGTAGTGTTTAACTCCACCCCTTTTGCAGGTGAGAAATGAGAGTTCCACAATGAGGAAAAGGCTTACTAAGCTTTCACAGCCACCGGGGAGCTAACTAGGATCCTCACCGTTGTTCCTCCTGCTGCTGCTCTGAACCTTCCCACCATCTCACGCTGCCTCCTAAGAAGGTCTCTGTGCGAAGGAGTGGCTGTCCACGTGGAACTGCTTGCGTGTTACAAGGGAGCGGGAACTTGGTAACCAGAAGCAGTTACCTGATTCCAGCGCTGGGGTTTTTCCTTGTGGCGTCAGGTAGTTAGACATGCTCACGTGTTGGACCTTCGTGGCAGGAGTTGTGTCTCTTAGGTCAGTGCCACTTTCTTCACTGGGCACGGCTGCAGGAAGGGAAATGAAGGAGTTACCACAAAGATGGCCAGAAACAAGGCAGTCTGAGGTTGGTGACGGCCCCTGCGCTGGGAGACAGACCTGGTCCTCGCTGCCCATGCACACAGTTGGTGCAGAAACGTTCAGGTGGGAAGCTGAGCCCCTGCCAGTCCTCTTGCCTGCAGGCTAATGTTCCAGCCTTTGCGTTGCTCCTCCATCATCTCATCAGGTGCCCCTGGTACAGGACGTGTGGGGCTTGTGCAATGTTAGGAGACTTCTGCTCGGTAGCAAATGTTTTCTTTTGGCAGTTCCCAACCAAGAGGCCCCGACCCCTTATGTCTGATGGCCACACTGAGCCCCACCATGGCACCCAGGGACCCCCAACATCTTCATCAAAGTGTGTTATCAAAATATTCCAGAACCAAGCTCAGCCTCCCCACACCTCCCTCTGCCCTGCGAGGCTACCCATCTGCTGAGCCACCAGCCAGGGAGCCCAGATGCCCTCAGCTGCTCCCTTACTCCCAGTCATTTGCTCTCATGTTCAGTCACCAAAGTCCTGTCAGTGCCTTACAGGTATCTTTTATTTCAAACATGGAAATTACCATATAGTTTTCATGGTATATTACTGTAAAGTATTTAAGCAAAAGTATCCCGCCGATGATCCAGGGGCAACCACTGTTACTTGAATTTTTTAAATTTGAATGCGTAAGAAATCTACCTTATTTTCATATACATATTTCAGAGGGGGAGAGAGAGAAACATGAATGATGAGAGAGAATCATTGATTGGTTGCCTCCTGCATGCCCCACACTGGGGATCAAACCCAAATCCTGGGCATGTGCCCTTGACTAGAATCGAACCTGGAACCCTTCAGTTCACAGGCCGACGCTCTATCCATTGAGCCAAACCAGTTAGGCTGTGCGGTATTTCATCAAATGTACCCAAACATTTCACCAATTTGCTTTCAGTGGACATTAGATTGCCTCTAGTTTTTCAATGTAATAAATAGTGCTACAACCAACAACCCTGTGTGTGGAGGATGCGTGTAATGGTATATGTGTACATTTTGTGCTATTTCCTTAATAAATGTCCATGAGTAGAATTTCTGTATGGAAGGGTGTGCCCATTTCAAAACTGACATGCATTGTCGGTTTACTTTCCTACCCTATGTCTGAGATGGCTGATTTTCTCATGTTCTCCTCAGCTTTATCACCCTATAAATCTTTACCAAACTGGTAAGTAAAAAAATTCACTGAGAAAATACAGCTTGCTTTTAATTGGCATTTCTGTGATAAAGCTGAGCATTTTTTAAAAATGTGTTTGTATTTCTCTCTCTTCAGTTAATGTCACTTGCATATGATGTAAAGTTAATTCCCTCAGGTCCCTTCTCATTCTGCTGCTCCAGACCTGCCCTGGGTTCCTTCCACTCCTGGCCACCCCCCTCCTCAAATGACATCTTCCTTCCCCACCTCAAGAATTGTCAGTGTCTTTAATGAAATGAGTAAATCTGTAAAATCCAGAAACACATCTCATCCCCTGAATATCACCACTGTTAACGTTTTCACACATCTCCTCCCAATCTGTTGATGTTTCCTTTCAACTTTGTGTGACCGTATTGTGTATATAATGTTGACTCATGCTTTTTTCCTTTAACATCTTAACACAGTCAATTGTCCCGTGTCATCATAACTGCCTGCCTTCTATTAACTACAGATCTGAGCATTTGGCTCACTCTGATGGTTCCACCACTGGCTGTGGTATCAAGTCCTTCACAGTTTGGCCCCAGTCTACTTCTTCCAGCTCACCCCTTGCCACTGCCTTCCCAAAAATGTGTCCTCCAAATGGTCACATCAGACTGCTGGCCATTGCCAAACCACACACTTGTGTCTACCTGTCTTTGTCTATGCAAATCCTTCTGCTCTCTGCTGCCTGATGAAATCCCCCCATGACCTTTTGTTCACTTGTAATCATTCCCCTTTACCCCTGGGGATATACACTGAGTGGCCATATTATTATGATCTCTGAGTGCATAATAATCGGGCCACTCAGTGTACATCTTATATAATAAAAGGCTAATATGCAAATTGTCCCCTCTACCAGGAGTTCAACCAGCAGGCAGGCTGGCCAACTGCCCATGTCCCCTTCCCTGGCCAGGCTATCTGGACCCATCCATGTGCAAATTCTTGCACCAGGCGCGCACACACACACACACACACACACACACATGCATACAGTGGCCAGATTATTATGCATTCAGAGATCATCATAATCTGGCCACTCAGTGTTAGGTTCCAATTTTCTCCATGGGTGATGGAAACCATGGATAGTATCAAATCCTCTATGTACACTTACGAGTTTTCCTATACATGCATACCTATGGTAAAGTTTAATTTGTAAATCAGGCACAGTAAGAGATTAATTTTATGCTAATCCCCCTCTCTCCTCTCCCCTTCCCCTCTCCTTCCTCTTGCAATTGATGGCGACTAAGTATCTGGTGGGCAAGGTAGCCCATAGAGCAGCGATTTTCAACCTTTTTCACCTCCTGGCACAAATAAACTGATCGCTAAAATCGCTGCTATGCAGAGGGGGCAGAGTGCGGCAGCCCAAGGTGTCAGCATGCTATTCAGAACCACCAGGCACAGTTTAAGTCTTACGAATTGTTCATTTCTGGAGTTTTCCATTTAACACGTATTTTCGGACTGTGTTTGACCACAGGTAACAAACTGAGAGTAAAACCCTGGGTAAGAGGGAGCTCTGCACCGCCTTCCCAGGCAGCGGGGAGGTCACTCTGCTGCCAGGGCCCCGGCTCTCACCGGAGCGGGGCGGCGCCCCCAAACGGCGGGCTGCCTCTCGGCCCCGCTAGCCAACCTCTGGCAGAGACAGGGCCGTGGCATCCGCCCTCCGCCGCCTGCTCACCGCCCGGCCTCGGGGAGCGGCTGCCGGGGAAATCATGGGCCGGCGTGCAAAAACGGGGCACCGCAGGGTGAGCCGAGCCAGCGCCGCCCCCACTCCACCCCCCGCCGCTGCCCCTGCCGAGTCACGGACCTGCCCTAGGTCATGGGGTTCGGGGCCTTTCCTTGGGGACAGGTGTCCCTCGGGGCCGCAGCCTCTGGGGTCCGGGGAGCCGCCGGCCCGGAGGCAAGAGCGCCCGGCGCGGCCTATGTCCTGGGTGGAGCCGGGACCCCCGGCGCTGGGAGGAAGCCGAGTCCACGGGGCCCTGCTCTGCAGCGGCCCTTCGGTTCCTTGGCGCCGGGCCCTGCGTGCCCCCTGGGACAGCGGAGCAGGGGGGGGCCTTGCTGAGCCCCCTGGGTGCAGCCTGGGTGGCAGCCGGCTGCCAGGTGAGACCTAGAGCAGCGGTTCTCAACCTGTGGGTCGCGACCCTTTTGAGGGGGTCGAACGACCCTTTTACAGGGGTCGCCTGAGACCATCAGAAAACGCAGATATTTACATCACGGTGCATAACAGCAGCAAAATTTCATGGCTGGGGGTCACCACCACATGAGGAACTGTATGCAAGGGTCGCGGCCTTAGGAAGGTTGAGAACCACCGACCTAGAGGGAGAGCAGAAGACGCTCTTCCCGGCTCCGGAACCAAATCTGACCACAGACAAGGCCCTGGTGCTGTGAGGGCCACATTCCTTAGCTCACAGGGGTCCCCCCCCCCCCGCAAGATCTGGGGGTCCCAGCCCAGTACCCGCAACCCACCTGCAGCTCCTACCTGCAAGCCGCCACCCAGGCTACCACCACTCCCCTTTGCACGCTCTCTGCCTTCAAAACCCCTTCCTCCTCCTGGAAACCCCCAGGAGCTGGGACGGGCCCCTTCCATGTCTCCATCATGCAGGGGACTACACAGTCTCCACCGCATTCCACAAGTTTCTCCAAGTGGCTCTGCTTTTTGTCTGTGCCCCAGAATGGGGAGCAAATTCCCTACTTTTCTCCATGTCCTCAAAAAGGGCGGTGTTACCTTTTCTGAAGTAGGACTCTGTAAAGAAGCCAGCGGAACGGGGAATATGCCCGCAGTTATCCTAGATGGTTTCGAAGCACTTGGGAAGCAACTCGAAGTGATAGCTCCGAAGATGCTTCGGGAGTTAAAAAACACTAAGGGAACACTGTCACTGTCATTCCCAGCCATGTCCCCACTCCTAGTCCCACAGCTCACCTTCATCTCCGCCCCTCCCAGAACTAGAAGGGATTCCGCAGGCACCTCCCTTGTGCGTCCCTCTCTGGATCTCCAGCCTCCAAGGCCTTCGGATAATGTTTCCGCTCAGCGTCTCAGGCCCTGGTCACCTCACCTGAGGGACTGCACAGCCTTTCTTGGTCTCCTGGCCCTGGAACCGCCATCCGTGGCCCAGTTCAAGGAGGGGGCGTTGATGGTTCCCTGAGGCCTCCTTCTCCCGACCCCAGCTCACCAGCCGGGTGCTGACACAGGGAAATCCCTCTCGGTGTGAGTAAGTGGCCCTCGGTCGCCATCCCGTTGGCCCACCTCTGTTCTGGCCTCTCCCAGGCCTTCTGGGAAACCCCAGGGGCCCCACCCTGTGCTGCCCTCTCCAATTCCAGACCCCAGAGAACCTAAGGTCCAGCCAAGGATTAGGCCAAATACCCTTACGGAGCAGAAAACGGGCGTACCTGGTCTGGGCGTCATCCTCTCAGTCTCTTCCGAGGAGGGAGTGTGCATAAGCTGGGGGAGTGCCGCCTTCGGTCGGTGTCCAATAGAGGGGTCTGCAGGGAAAGACTGGGAGTGAGTGTGAGGGGACCCCCACACCCAGGTCTGTCGCAGGCACCGCTCCATCACAGACCAGACTCAGGAGGACGCTTGTGTTGTATACCTCATTGTGCCCACCGCAGTTTCAATCCCCTCAACAGCTCTGCAAGGCCTCCTTTCTGGTTTTACACAATAAGGAGTTTCTTTGGGGCTGATAAAAATGTCCTAAATTTAGGTCGTGCTGATTGGACAATCCTGTGAATGTACTAAATCCCATTGAATCAGACACTTGAAAAGAGTGAATTTTATCACAACAAAGCCAGTTACAAAAAAAAAAAAAAGAAGAAGAAGAAGAAGATAAGAGGAAGCCTGCTGCTGAGGACGCAAACTATGCACAAGATCCAAACAGCCAGGTGGCCTCTGGCTCTGGGCATTCATAGTGACAATAGCAATGACAGTTGCTAAAATCTGTGGATGCTTCATTCTGTGCCAGGGGCTCTCCGAGGTCCTTTATATGCATTCTCATTCAGCCCTCAAAGCCATCCTGTGCGGCGGGTCATCGGGTCATTGGTACCATTTTGTTCAATATATTTCCCCAATGAAAAGGGGACTCATTTCTAGCAAGTGATCAAATCTGAGTCCAAAGCCCCTGCTTTCAACCACTTCATTGCCCAATAACCGATTCCTGTTGCTAATTGTGAATGCCCTGAGGCTCGATGGGGCCTGGTGCATTCTTTAAAGAGCTCCCAGAATGAAGATAAGCTTTGCTCCAAAACTCAGTTACTCTTCGACTAGAAGTGCTCCCTTAGGTCTGCCTTCAGCGTTTCCTGCTGCCAAGCAAACCCATTTTCCACCCCACGCAGACCGAGGGCCAGCAGGGAGGACTGCCACGCACCATAGAAGCAGATGAAGGGTTGCAGGGCAGAGCAGACCACTGAGTAAACTCGGGGGGTGTAGTGTACGTAGGTGCGGAGCCCCGCACACAGTCCAGCCCCAAACTTGGGCACCTGCAGCCAGGAGGGGATGCTGGCACCCAAGTCGCTGGACCAGCTGAGAGACCCAGAGGCCGCGTTGAAGTAGAGGCCAATCCAGGCCTCGGTCTCACTGGTGACGGACTTCAGGGCCTCCATGCCCGCCTCGTCAGTCACCGTCTGCAGGTCGGCCAGGTCTGTGTGGTGGGTACGGCAGTACAGCAGGGCTGACAGCCATGTCGTCCCTTGGTTAAATCGTTTGAAGGTCCTTCTGCCAATCTGGACCACCGCTGCAGGAAAAGGACAGAGAGACCGCACACTTGTGATTCCAAACAAGGGAAGTATGGAGAGGGCATGGTTTGGCACCACCCGAAGGATTGATTCCGGACCGAGACCTGAGAGAGGAAACACCTCTGTTTGCGGAATTGGGAGTCACATCCTCAGATTCAAATGGGGCCCCTCACTCTGACAGCTATCTGTTCACCGAAGCTCATCGGGATTTGCCTGGCATTTCCCTCACTTCCCCTGTCTGAACTGATTTTTAAAGCATATAGCACTCACCAGCCCTGAGCTTCGCAGGTGGATACATCATCTTTTAAAATCCTCACTATAACCCTGAGAAGTAGGTGTTACTAACTCCATTTTGTAGAGGAGAAAAGAAAGGCTTACGGAGATGATGACCTGCCCAAACTGGCAAGACAAGGCACACATGCAGGTGTGCCCACCTCAGAAAACTGTCATTTTCACTCCACAACTCCATGCTCCATGACAGGCAGAAAACCAACTCCGCAAGACAGGTTGATTGAGGAGTGTACTAGTATTTCTTTCTCATAGAATCTCTCTACACCAGACATGAAGGGGGAACATTTTTGTAATACCAGGGCAGTGATATCCAGAGGGAAATCCCCCACACAAGAGGGATAGGCCTGGGCTGTGAGGATGTGCCTCCTGCACCTCACTCCCAAGCCATGGAGGTGGGGGCATCTGAAGAGCTGGGATGCAGCTACTGTTTAGTTGGGGCCCTAGACCCAGTCACCTCTCCCATTGGATCCATTTAATAACAAAGGCGCTGACTCTCTCTAAGGGTGTCAGCCTGGGGGCAGCAAAGCCAGGGATCCCTGAGCCAGGTAGAGGGGTGAGGGGCCCGGGTGTGGTGACCCTGCCCGTTGGTTTCAATGGATACGTGAAGCAGAAGGCAGGCTCCTGGGTCTGCACCTGGCTTTGGACTGGTGCTCAGACTGAGGACGGGCTCCTCGAGGTTATAATGTCCCCCGTCAGGATCTGGAAAACAGAAACAGACCTCGAGTTATGGGGCAGGCGTGGGCTACCGGTGATCCACCAGGACCTGCCCAGCTGAACTTGGGAGAAGCCTAGCTCAAGTCAGACAGGCTCCTTTGTTCCTATTTACATTTATTCTATGGAAGTACCTATTGAGCTATTGTGTGGCAGATGGCATGCTAGGCCCTGGAAATAATAGCAGAAATAAGATAAGCAGGATCTTTGCTCTCAAAGAGAATAGGAGCAGGAACCCTCAGGTGGGAAGGGGCCACGTGGGTTTGAGGAGCAGAAAGCAGCCAGTGTCGTCAGGGAGAGAAATAGGACACGAGACCAGAGATCAAGCACATCAGGTGGCTACCAATGGGTGTGTGTGATGCTAAGTACTGAGGGTCTATTGAATGTGTGTAAGGAAAATTTCTGCTTTACATCTTTAAGAGTTCCTTGTATAGGGAGCCCGCTATAGGTGGGGCAGACCCCAGGAGGAGGGGTGTACTAGTGGGTGGGCCCACAGAGAGAGAAGAAGTGGGTGAGTCAGGACTGATCTTGGTGGCGCCCTGGACACCAGCCTTAGTATTAGAAAGCACCTCATACACACTTCCTCGGTGGGGCTCCCATCCCAGCACACCATTGCACTTGGAATCCGAGGTCACACCGGGGCCACTGTGGGCTACATTTCAAGGTTCTGTGGCAAACATGGTGGAGAACTGGGGGTTCATCAGATCGATCCTCTGTGCCCCTATTTGAGGGTCAGGGTGGTATTGAGTTGGGCAGGCCTTGACTGACAGAGAAAGGCAGGTGCTCTCTGGTTTCTAACCATCCCCACGTGATCTCAGACAAAGGTCAGTGGAATGAGCCACGTGGGCAGGGGGCCAGCCCAGGGCAAGGATGGCCAGCACCATGGGCTCTGAGTATGGATGGGGGACTTCCTGCAGAGATGCCCCAAGGAGCTGGCTGCACCCACCCACTTCCCAGAAGCAGGAAGCGTCCCCCCCACCCCCACCCCAGAGTGGCTGGCCTACACTCCTCCCCTCTCTCCCTTCTCCTCTCCCTCGCCCCTCCCCCCAGGAGTCAGAACCAACCTGTGCTTTAAGAAAAGATGAGAGACCTTGAATTCTGCTAGTTTCTGCACCGAGGCAAATGAAACCTCAACCTGCATGCCTTCTGCCTCTCTTTCCTTTTTCTCTTTTCCTAAATCTTTAATTGGCAGCAGGAGGGGACAAAGTGGAACATTCCGGATTTTACTTTTTGTCTACCCTGACTTATACCCATTTCGCTGTGGACTCCTGGAAATGAGGGACAGAAGAGAGAAATGAAGGCTGAGGAATGTAGCCAACAGAGCTAAGGTGACAGTTAATTGGAAAGCCCTGAGCTCTCTCTCTTTCATTTGCTTGTGAAAAGCGGCCCTGAGAGAAAGACAGTGTCCAGACAGGGGCTGTGAACACACCGTAGTAGCAGATGAAGGGCTTCTGAGCTGTGCACGAGGCGGCCCCCAGGTTGGGGATGAGGGACACGGAGTAGAGCGTGGCACAGATGCCCTCTCGGAAGATGGGCAGCGAGCTCCATATGGGAGTGCTGAAGGTGGAGCCGCTGGACCAGCTCAGGCCGCCGATGCGCACGTTGTAGAAGAGTCCGATCCACGCCTGCGTGCCGCTGGTGAGGCTGTAGAGGGCCGTTATGCTGCTCACGCTGTTCATGCTCTGCAGGTCGGCCAGGTCTGTGTGGTGCTCCCGGCAGTACCGCAGGGCGTCCAGCCAGCCCAGCTCCTCCTCCACCCTCAGGAATGTCTTGCCATTGCTCACCATCTCCTGGGCTGGGGCAGGAGAGGCTGTCACCATGTGGCCATCTCCCCCCCACCCCTAGTTCTCAGAACCAGCCGCTTCTCTTCCACCCCGTCCCTTGCCGCTGGCCCTCCCGTGACCCATAGCTCTGTCTCTGCCTTTGCACGAGCTGCTCTCTCGTCCCCGGAAGAGCTGGCCACCTCTGTGCGCTCCCTCAATCCCTCCCCTCCCCTTCCCTTTGCCCAGCTGAAGACTCATTCTGGGTGGGTGCCCTGCCTGTGTGCTGCGGTGCACCTGGTCAGTGCTTAACCATAGTAGATAGTGCTTACTGAGCACTCAGGATTTCTAGCAACCCCCTAGGACAGGTGTCCCTTGCCTGTTTGGCCACTGAGGAAACCCCATCCAGAGAGTTGAGTGACTTGGCCACCCACCCAGTGGGAAGGGGTAGAGCCAGGACCCAAGGGCCATGGGTGGGGCTTCCAGGTCCAGGCCCTTAGTCATCCGGTAGGTGTCAGGGGCTCGGAATAGGGACTGCACATAGAAGCACCTGGGGAGCCTTTCAAATACACAAATTCTCAGTCCCCCCTTCAGCAAGGATCAGGATGTGCTGGGGCCAGCATCAGAACTTTTGAAAAGCCCCTGGGGAAAGGACCTTTTTGCTTGTCTGTCTCCTCCACCAGGTCCTGGCACCTCGGGGGCAAAGAACAAGCCACATTCATCATTTTCTCAGCAGCCAGCACATCAGAACGGCTCCATGTGTTGAAAATGAATGAATAAAGGAACTAATGAGCAAATTAGTTCTCCTGGGAACCAGCCTCAAGACCTCTGTGTTCGCTTCCTTGCTTCCTGACTCCATACCCTTGCCAGGGCCTCAGCAACTCTGCCCAGGTCCCGCGGTACAGAGGGGTCAAGAGGGATGAAGGGCCTGGGCCAGGATCTTGGGGATCCTAGGCCTTAAAGAACCAGCCTCAAGCCAGATGCTGTAGGAGAGGAAGATTAAGACAGAAGAACTGGCACACAGAGTGCCCAGCCTGTGCCCTGTGCAGGGGACACGGGGAAGGGACCAGGAAGGCACTTGCCAAAAGGAATGAAGCTCCTCACACCCACCAGAGTTCCAGATGCCACCTGTCGCTGAGAAGAATTGAAGAATCGCTGTGTCAGAGGAAAGAAATAAGTTATTATTTTGGACACATTTTTTTTTTATTCCTCAATCCTCACCAGAGAATAATTTTTCCATTGATTTTTTTTTTTTTTAGAAGAGAGGGAGGAATGATGAGAAAAGAAGGGGTCGGTGGAGAGAGAAACATCGCTGTGAGAGAGACACATGGATTGGTTGCTTCCCCCAGGTGCCAGGGGTAGAATCAGCAACCCAGGTACATTCCCTTTACCAGAAATTGAACTGTGACCCTTTGGGCTGACACTCTAACCACTGAGTACACACAGCAGCCAGGGACCCTTTGCCATGTCTTATCCTAATCTGTTTAAACGTTTTAAATGGCTGCCTGTGGCCCACAAAATTGATTTTAGGTTCTAATGAGAAAGCCTGCTGCCCTGCTGACCTCCTGGCTTCCTGAGTGTCCTGGGCCCCCCAGGCTTTGCCCTCCACCACTGAGCTCCTGCCTGTGTCCTTCCCGCTGTCATTCTGTCCACACAACGTAGATTCACCCTCCGTCTGCTCTGTCCTAGGGCCCTCAGCTCATTAAATGGCTCACTCCCTCCAGTGTCCCCAGCCCCAGCCCAGGAGTCACGGCTGGTCTCTCTCCTCTCATTCCTGGCATCCAGTCTCTCAGCAAATCCCGCCAAACTCTACCCACTGTGTATCGTGAGCCTTCATGAACTTTCCATTTCTTTCCCTGCCCACTGCCATCCTGGCCGAAGCCACTGGCCTCTCACGGGACTCCCAGCACTGGCCCCAGGGGGTCTCGCTGCTGCCCTCGTGGACAGAAGGACCTTTCTAAGATAGTCCTTCTTGTCACCCTGGCTGTTTCCCGAACTGCACTTGTCACACTCTGCAGTCATTTTATTTACTGTCTTCCCGCCGAACGTCTGTAACCCCCGCTAACCCTGAGCTCTGTGAAGCCACGCGCCTCTGAGGCACTTCCTCACTCCATGTGGACATGAGTGAGTGGAGTGAATGAAGCCCCACAGGCTCTGGGCTCTGGCCCCTGGGCCTCAGAAGGGGAGGGACGGAGAGAGGAGGCAGCCAGCAGGGAGAGGTGGTTGAGACCTCCATCACCAGGCCTGGGCTGACAGTTGAAAAACATTGTTTTCCACTTTGTTTCCCCTTCAGCCTCAAAACCCGGGAACCTCAGAGGACAGGCATCCTTCCCTGGGACCCATGCAGGGAGCCCATTATGTGGGGGAGAAGGGTCCGTGGGGTCCTTACCTGCCACGCAGAGCAGGCCCCATCGCCCCAGGCCCAGCATGGCTGCAGCACAGGGCAGGCTCCTCTCCTCTGGCAGCGGCTGCACCTGAGCCTCAGATCCTTCCTTGCTCCCCACTCTCCTTCTTCCGATCCAAACTGAGATTTTACTACACAAATACTTATCCGGTGCCCACTGCCTGCCAGCCATCGGGTGAGGTGCTGGGGGCAGGAAGAAAGCAGAGATGTATGTCCTCCTGCCACTGGCAAGGATGGCTACGGGGCCCAAGAAACTGATGAGCAGAGATGAGGGGAGCCCGGCTCTGGGGCTGGCTGCTGGGGAGGCAGGAGTGGGGGCAGAGGGCTGCCCGGCTAGGCCCAGGATTCCTCAAGGGCCAGGGGCCAGGAGTGGAGGAGAGAAAGGGGCGTTGGGGAGGGAGAAGGAATGGGCATGTGTGGGCCAGGCTTTGCTGGACTCTCCCTCAGAGCAGCCACACCAGCCGCCAGGGAGGCTGGGACCCGCATGTCACTGTGAGAAAGCTGTGGCTCGGAGAAGTGAAATAACTTGCTCAGGGCACAGTGGGGAGCAGCAGCGCAGCAGTTCAAACTCGGTCACTGGCACACGTAAGGTGGGGAGGCGAGGGGCCCCCACAAGTCCTGCCTCAGTGAGGTCAGGGGCTTGGCCACGTCCAGGTCCGGCTCCCTGGTTATGCACAGACCAGACACCAAAGCACTTTCTCTGGGGAAGCAAGAGCAGCTCAGACTCTCTCTTTCCTTCTGCCTCCCTCCCAGCATCCTGTTTATGTCCAGCTCCTCTCTGCTCCCCTAAGGGCCGAGCTTTTGGAAACCACAGCCTGGAAGACTCTTTTTTCTGCTCTCCACCCTTCACATCCTTCCCAGAGGGAAGAGCAAACAGCCCCTCTGAGAAGGCAAAGGCGGGAGCTGGTAATGTTTCCACAGTCACATCCTGCCACCGTGTTCCCTTGTGCAGCGATGGCCTCAGATGACTGGGTCCCAGGGACACAACCCGGTTTGCCTCCCCCTCTGGCCTCCGAGGGCCACTCCCTGGGAATATGAGGGAAGCTGGCCGTCCTGGCCTGGGAAACACCGCCCTCCCCCTAACCACACCCCACCCCCATCCCACCACCCGACAGGACCCTACTGGGCACCCTGGAGTTGAAATCCCAGTTCTCTTTTCTCTGGAGAGACTGTGAGCTCCCCGAGAACAGAGACTGCGCCTGCCCACCCAGAGCAAGGGCAGCAGACAGCTCAGTAAGGCTCTGCCTTATGGTTTGTATTAGGAGACTTGCTATCATTATTCTCTTCGGAGTCCACTCCTACCTAGCACCCTGTCTGGCACCCAGCGCTCTTGAATGCAGGGCAGGGGAGGGGGCTGGTGATGAGGGAGGAGGACAGCCCTACTCCCCAGGACCCAAGTTTCACTGATGGTGTATCAGGAAAGCCAAGCAGGGGAGGGGAAGGGGTGAGGGAGAAGGAAAGCCAGGCAGGGGAAGGGGTGAGGGGAGAAGGCAGGAGTGGGCTCCTTCAGTGACCCAGGAGCAAATACAAGGTTTGCATGAGCTGCAGGAAACAAAGGGGTTCATGGAAACTCTGAAGAATCTCTACCCTCCCCTCTCCCCGCCCCCCACACAGGACCTCCTTAGGTAAAGGTTTACATTGTTCATTTTCCCACGGTCTATATAGACCCTTTCTCCCGGGCCCACCAGATCCCCACAGTGGAAGCTGCACCTCCCACACTTGCTTCTTTACATCAGGCAGGTGTTCTGCAAAGTGGGGTCTTTGTTAGAGATGTGCACTGTGGCCTCAGCCAAGCAAAGGCCAGTGGGGGTTGGCCCATATGACTGAATAAAGGAGTGGACCATGGACTGTGTTTACCGGATGGATGTGGACATGGCCTGTTGAAACAGGCATCCCTTGCTTTGCTTTCCTGTGATTCATAAATGTTGTCTTTTTTACAGTTTGAAGGCAAGACTTTCCCCCCAGCAAAAGGATTGCAGCTTGCTTTAGTGCCGTGTTCTGGAAGCTGAGGGATAGAAATGAACTGTGCTCCAGGGATGATGTGGGTGATAATGGATCGAGGATGAGGAAGAAACAGGTAATATGATAGGTAATTTTACGTACCAACTTGATTAAGTCACAAGGTGCCCAGGTAGTTGGTCAGACAACAATTGTGTGTGTGTGTGTGTGTGGTGTTTCTATGAGACAGTTGAGTCAGTGGACAGAGCAAAGCAGAGTGCCCTTCCAATGCGGGCAGGCCCCCTCTAGTCGTGAGGAATGAGTAGAATTAAAGGTCAAATAGAAAGAGTTCTTTCTCTCTGTGGACTGTTCTGGAGCTGGGACATGGTGTACGTGGACTGGAACTTACACCATGTCTCTCCTGGGTCCCCAGCCTGCAGAGGGCAGATTGTGGGACCCCATAATCCGGTGAGCCAATCCCTTGAAATAGATAGGCAGACAGGTGGGTCTCCTGTTCATTGTTTCTCTGAAGAACCATACAGGTAACCAAGTGGAAGGCAAAAGAGAAGGCCTGTAGAAGGCCCCGGGGTCTGGGAGGAGGGAGGCCCGCTGCGGGACGAATCCGCATCTCCTTCCTGCGGACTCCGGGCTTCCATGTTTCCAGCTCTCTGAGAGCTGAGGGACGATTCCAGACCATTGCAGTAAAGTGAGTCGTAATCTCTTTTTGTGGGTTTTGCCTTCAATTTGTAAAAAATAACATGTGAAGCGCTATAGAGCAAGGACCTCTGAGGACAGGAATGTGTTAGCTGCCGACCCCTCTGATGTGGTGGAGTGTCAGCTTGACACACACACGGCTCAGAGGACACCTGCTCTGCGCTGCTAGAGGAGGTGCAGGCTGAAGCCCAGTGCAAACTGCCGCAGCGTGTGACAAGGCCAGGTGAAGGTGAACGTGCGCCAGGTGGAGCCGGGAAAGCTGCTTTGTATGCAGCACTCCTGCTGGGGCCGGCTGGGAGCCAGGCTGAGGACAGTCCCTTTCATCTGTGGAGACAGGGCCCAGCGTGGAGGGGGTGGGCCCACTGACGGGTGAGGGAGCCTGTCACCTTCATTGTCTTCGGAGGATCCAGGCAGGTGTTGGTGCTGCGCAAGCCTGGCAGGGGGCAGATAGCAGAGCCCGGCCTGGCTCCTGTGCTGGGGTTTAGGGAAGCACCTGCATCTAGACTCTAGATTCCTCTAGGAACTAAGGTGCAGGGAAGCTCTCAAGGCCAGGAATGGGGTCCAGCAGAACAGGGCAGAGAGCCAGCTCCAAGCACTGGGCCATGCCCCTCCCCTGGCCTCCCTCACCGTGTTGTAAGTGCCATTCTTTTGTCACCTCTGTCAGTGATGAGTTCTAGGAGCCAGGGCCATGAAGAGTGCTTGTACATAGCAAGTGTCCCGAACCAATAGGGGACTCGATGTGCAGTCCCCGCACAGTGAACCTGAGCTCCTCGCTGGGAGCTGGCCTGGCCCTGAGCTGGGACCAGGGAGCCTGGCAGGAGGCGTGGGGCTGAGGGCGGGGCAGGCCTCAGCAGGCACAGTTCTCTAATGGGTCACACTGTCACGGTTTTTGGAGGGGTGAGGACACAGTGTAATTCCTTTTGCTTAATCAAGAATTAGATAAAAATATCCCTGCCAGTGTAGCTCTATGGTTGAGTATTGACTTATGAATCAGGAGGTCACAGTTTGATTCCTGGCAGGGCACATGATTGGGTTGCAGGCTTGATCCTCAGTACCTCAGTAGAGAGATGCAGGAAGCTACTGATCAGTGATTCTCATCATCATCATCATCATCATCATCTCTCTTTCTTTCTCTCTTCTCTTCCTCTCTGAAATCAATAAAATATGTTTTTTAAAAACTTATAAAAAATAAAGTACAGTGGTACCTCGAGATACGAGTTTAATTCATAACCTTGAGGCGTGGGAAACTATGAGAGGCTCGAGTCTCTGTAAACTGGTGGGTCATGTGCAGCCGGCCAATCGCATGATTACTCCTATCTCAAATGTTGCTCATTCAACGGCTCATATCTCAAAAATCTCGTATGTTAGGGTACTCATATCTCGAGGTAACCACTGTAACACTTTAGGGGGCTCGGCAAATGTGAGATGTGAGGCTTACTTCAGTGTTTGATTCAATGCAAGTAGTCTTCCTCAGGGAACCACTGTCACAGAAGTTTTGCCACACAGAGGCGTGCTGTCACGTATGCTTCCCACTTCAGCTTCAAGTGCTTTGTCACATGGTCTAATGCCTGTAGGAGGTGATCCTCTATGTACTTTTCAATCCATGAATAACTTCTGACTCCCCAAAATGTAACTGCTAATAGCCTGCTGTTGATAGGAAGCCTCACCATTAACATATACTATATTTTATGTCACTAGAGGCCTGGTGCATGTAATTCATGCACGGGAAGGGGTAAGGGGATCACCTCAGCCCAGCAGTGCACCCTCTCCAATCCAGGACCCTTCAGGGAATGTCTGACTACTGCCAGTTTAGGCCCCATCCCCAGCAGTCAGACATCCTTCTCACAATCCTGGACTGCTGGCTGCTAACCACTCACATTTCTGCCTTATTGCCCTAACTGCCCCTCCTACCAGCCTGATCACCCCTAACTGCCTCTGATGCCAGCCTGATTGCCCTCCCAGCTGACCTGATCACCCCTCACAGCCTGTTTAGTCGTCTGTTTGGTTGCTTACCCTTTTATATAGATAGATAATGTATTCTATACTGTACTCTTATAATAAGGCTAGACAAAAGAAAATGTTATTAAGAAAATTGTAAGGAAAACATTTACAATACTGTATTTATTGAAAAATGTGCATATAAGTGACCCAGGCAGTTCAAACTGGTGTTGTTCAGGGTCAACTATAATCCCTCAACAAGAGCCATCCAGAGAGGATGCACCCAGTTTCATTGCTTCCATGCTAAATGGGGATTCGGAAGTGTCCAATGTAGAGGGAAGGCTGCTGGGGACTAGGATGGCAGCTGTAGAGAGCCTGCAAGCCCAGAGGCCGAAAGAGCCAGGAGTATAGCTGCCCTCCTCTATTTGGACTCCACCCAGCGAGGCAAAGGGACAGCGGCCAAGTGAGGTGGCCCAGGGGCCATCTTTGGCAGGAGCAGGGAGCCTCTGATTATTATGGCTCTTTATCTCCCACGCAGGCTGCTCTGTACCTGCCGGCCGTGGCCACAGGAGCATCATCCTCGCTGGGTCCCGTGAGGCTGGCAAACACGCCCCTGTCGTGTGAACACACAGGAGGAAAAAGCACGCAATCCTCACACAATGCCTTCACTCTAACTTTTCACTTACCGTTAGACATATCGAATGAGCTGGAGATTTACATTCATCTGTTCAGAATATTATGTTTTGTTCCTGAAATAGAAGTTCCCATGGTAGAAACTGGATCATTGTTCCAAAGAAGCAATATAATAGGATTATGATTCTTGCCAAAGTCGGGCACACTATTTATAGAGATGATCAGAAAGGCATAGTAACCAACGTGTCAATGAGCAAAGGGACAGTCCTGATGTGATAAAGCTTTATGAGGCCTCTGTGTATCAGTCAAGTAGGATAATGCAGTAGCCAATCACATTAAACCTCTGAAAGCGGTATGTGAGAGGTTCTGGGGTGGGAACCAGCGAACCCCTCTGGCTGAGGGCTGTGCCCAACGTGGGGGATGTTCCCAGAGTCTGGTGAGAGCCAGTCGCCTGGTTCGGTCCCTCCGAAGTGGCCTGGAGACCACAGCCGTCGAGATCCTGGGCACCTTGATGGAACATTCTGCCCCAGGCCAAGGCTTTAGAACGCTGGCTCACCCAGTGGTCAGAGAGGCCCTACAGCATGAATGACATTCATGTTCTCTGGGTACATGAGGCTGAGCATGGGTTTCTTCCTAGCGCAGATCCCTGGATTCTGTCCCCCCTGCAAACACAAGAGACCAAACCCAGAGGCCTAAGGCCAGTTTTAACCCCCCTCTTCCCCAGCAGCCTTTCCACACAACACTGTCTTCGAGAAGCTGAGAAACCCTCAGAAAGGAAATCCAAATGGCGTCGTTGGAGAAGAGAGATGTGTGGCTGCCTCTGAGTCTCCGCTGTGAAGGCTCCTTTTCCAGCAAACTCCAGGGGAACCTGGGTGGGCGCATGCTCCTGGCCCCATACCGGTGGGTGTGGCCAGGGGAGGGGGCTAGGAGGAGCGGAGCTGGCCTTCCTCAGGAGGAACTGCCCGCAGCTGCAGGGAACAGTCACGCTGCAGCAACACCCCATGTCCGGTGCTCCCTAGTGCTTCGTGCAGCGGCGACATCTGAAGGAGAAGGAAACAACCTGAGACTCTCGACTCGGGTTGGTCAGGTGGATTTCCCGAGCCTTTCCAGAGCGCCTCAGTGACGACAGTGAGGAGGCACAAGCCAGGAGCTGTGGGTCTTGTTAAAGGTCTGTCCAAGGGATGACGACTTCACATGTATAATGTATAGAGCAGTTTCACTAGGAGACCTTGATTTCTTTGAAGACCCCGTTTCCTGATGTGTAAACCATGGCCTCGTGACATCTGCTCGGCTGGAAGGAGGCTCTTGGAACAGCAGCTCAGCCCAGCCAAGCAAAGGCAAGGAGGTCTGCAGCCACAGGGAGGAGATGGTGCACATCCCGTAACTCCAGACGCAGCCAGTCAGTTTCTGGAGCGTCATGCTCAGGCCTTGGGGTTTTTAGAAAGCTTAGAGAGGGTGAGGGGCCTGGGAAGCTCCCACCAGCCCCTCCCTCCCCACACTGAGCAGTGACAGTCATGTTCTCCTTTGGTTGTGACAGTAAGAGCAAGGGCTGTCACCAGGTCGGGGGCAGTGAAAGAACCCCCAGGGAATGATCAGCAAGCCGCAGGGGGCTCCCCAGGAAGTCCAGTGCTCGCAGCCTCTGGAAGGACAGGTGCAGACAGGGTTGGCATGGAGGGTGGTGTGTTGGCACGGACTTCACATGCAGGTTGTGGTAGTTTCTGTACCCTGTGCTGTCTGTCCTCTATTCTCAAACTGGCCTTTTTGGAAGCAACTAGTATTCTTTAGAATCTATTCCTCCCTTCCCCCTCCCCCCCACTTCCTACCTCCTACCCCCTCCCGCCGAAGCTTCTCACCTTTAGCATTGTCCACGGGTGACCCTCTTCCAGGATGATGGAAGAAGCAGGGGCAGAGAATGGTGGTGGGGAGAGGGGACAGGGCCAGCCATGCAGTCAGACAGAGTCAGAACTCATCCTGCGGAGACTGAGGCCGCCCCCTCCCCGGTGCCCCCACAGGACAGAAAAACCCAGGTTAGCACGGTACCTGCACCTTGGACCAGAGAGACTTCTCAACCCAAGACGGCTTCCGTCCGAGGGAGGGTGCATCACGTCAGGAGAGCATGGCAGAGGGAACTGCGTGGCTCTGGAAGCCTGTGTGCGGGCAGACCCCTCTGGTCTACTCAGGGGAGACGGGCCTGCCAGGGCGGAGCCAGCACTCTTGCTTCTCCTGAGGTTGCCTTGCGCTTCGGCCAGGACAGGCACAGTCCCTCAGGGTGGACTTTGCAGGACACCTTCCCCCCACGGCAGTCAGACCGAAGTTCTCAGCTCAGCCGCCAAGGCGCCCCAGGCTCAAGCTGCGCTGACACTCCAGGATGGCATGTGGGTCCTGGCCATTGTGACCTCAGCTGCTCCACACCCAGAGGTGGTCACCCTGCCCTCACTGGCCTGTAATCTGCACAGCACAGTGGCCTGGTCACAGGGCCCGTCGTGGGGAGGTTGGGAAAAGAACACTCTGGCCTCCTCCATCATGTCGGCCAAGAGGGCAGAACCGAAGAAAGCAAACCTGGTAAAGGAGAAAGAGCTGGATCCTGGGAGGCCTCTGAGCCCCCATGAATGGAGCTGGGGTGGGGGTGGGTCCAGAGACCCCCTGATGAAAGCTGGGCTTCTCTTTCTCTGTCTGAGCATGAAGTGACCGCTTAGCCCAGAAGGAGGGGGGGACTGATTCCTGGCCTCGGTATGGGGAGGAAAGCAGCCTTGGCTGGCTACCTCGGGGACAAGGACACAAGTCCCGAACCCACCCCTACTACTCCCGGACGTGTGACCCCACCCAGGCCTGCGCCAGGCCCGCATCTAATGGGCATGTCTAAAGTGTACAGTAACTTATTATGTAAACATAATTATCTTCCTCACCTTACCGATGAGGAAATGGAGGCCAGAAAGATTAAATAACTTGCACACATTGGCATGGCCAGTAGGGAGGACAGCTGAGATTAGAACCTGCGTCTGTGCTCCTGAAATAGTACCGTATTTTCTGGCATATAAGACGACTTTTTAACCCAGGAAAAAGTCGGGGGTCATCTTATATGCCAGGTGTTGTCTTATATCCCAACATTGTCAGAGGGTGGGTATATCCCAAACTCTGTATTTTAACTGCAAAAGTTGGGGGTCGTCTTACATGCCTGTCATCTTATACGCCGGAAAATACAGTACTTATGTGGCTTCTTAAAGTTCCCGTAAAATTCCTCTCTACCCAGGCACCCCCCACAGGGAGAGAGCAGCCTGCTGAACGGGCAGGCGCTGCTCCTGAGAGATGTGTAACAGCAGGACAAAATTGGAGTCGTCCTGAATTGGGGCCTGGGGGACATGTGGGCCTGGGCTCAAGCACAACTGGACAGGCAGGGCCGGGTGAGGGTCTTCCTGTCAGGGCCCGGGGTAGCCACCTGGTCCTGATGCCTGTATCCCAACTGCCTCTCTCCACAGAGCAAGAACTACAAGGCAATTTGCCTGGAATTGAAGCCAGAGCCGATCAAAGTAAGAAGCTCTTTTGAGCCTATGCCAGTACCCAGGCCTGAGAGCCGTGGGAGCTGACCTGGAGTCGGGGTCATTTGCTTTGCTGTGGCCAAGACCTGTCCCAGGTGCTGGGGGTACACTGAGAGACAGACAAGCCCTCTGCTCTCATAGAACGTCACAGTAGTAACTAATCAGATAAATGCACAAATCAGGAAGCAAAATCAGTAGTGTTAGTGCTATGTAGAGAATTAAAACAGGGAGATCTGACGGGGAGGCTGCTGTAAATCAGGGGTCAGGATAGCCCTCGCTTTGAGCTGAGCGCTGAAGGATGAGATGCCAGCCACGCAAAGACTAGGGAAGAGCACTGTAGGTCGAGGAAGCAGCTGTGCAGGAGTGAGCCTGGCTGTTCAGGGACAGAGCTGGGGCCAGGAAGGGAGTGGAATGAGAGGAGCTCAGGGAGAATGGAAGGACAGAGGAAACGCTGCACAGGGGGGGCCACCAGCTCCCCTCTGTCTACCCTGGCTAGGAGGGAGGAACAGAAACTCGGGTGATCTCTCCTGCCTTATCTACGCCACACCTGCAATTTCCAATATCCTGTGTTTCTGGTTTTAATCAACAGACATATGAATACAAAGGAATTAAACCAGAAGGGCCATTTACCAAAACGGGAGGGACGAGGGAGCTAAAGGTAGGTGTTTAAACCCAGGCTGCTAGGGGGTCAGCCTAGTGAAGGGGGCTGAGCAGTTAAACAACTTCCATGGTTTGTTTCATTTAACTCTTAATGGTGAAACTAGAGGCCAGTGCACGAATCTGTGCACCAGTGGAGTCCCTTGGCCTGGCCTGCGAGATAGGGCTGAAACAGGCTCTCTGACATCCCTTGAGGGGTCCTGGGTTGCGAGAGGGCACAGGCCAGGACAAGAGACTCCATGCAAGAGGTTGGCCAGCTAGGGAAAGACTATAGAAGGGCTCTAGCAGTGTCTGGCCCATCTTGCTCAGTCTCCATTGGTTAGACCCCAGCAGTAAGCTAACATATCAGTCAGAGTCTCTGCCCCCTGGTGGCCAATGCACATCATAGATGTTGAGCGGCCTTAGCATATCATGCTTTGATTGATTGGACAACCAGACAACCCGACACTTAGCATATTAGGTTTTTATTATATAGGATAATTACAGAAAAGTTTCAAAAATGACACAATAAATTCTAGTATACCCTTTGCCCAGATTTCCCCAAAGTTGGCATTTAATCATGGTTCTTTCCCTCTATCTCATATATGTATGTATTCACACACACACACGCAAATATATATATATTTTTATGAACCATTTGGGAGCATGTTTCTCTCAAATTTTGGTGTAAATTTCCTAAAAACAAGAACACTCTCTTATATGACCAGTAATATTATCAAATATAAAAATCAGGAAATTAACTTTGACATAGTATTCATCTACAGCTTTTATTCTAATTTCAGCAATGATCTCACTAATGTCTTTCATAAGGAGAAAAATAATAGCCTTTTGGTCTGGGACCCAATCCTGGATCACACGTTGCATCCAGGCTCCGTGTCCCTTAGCCTCCTGTCACCTGAATGCTTCTTCAACCTTCAACCTTTATCTCTTGGACACCAACATATTTTAGAATTAGAGACCACTCATTTTGTAGGATGAACCTTATTTGAGGTTGTTTGTATATTTTTGGTGTCTTATCTCTGAAGTGTTGAATGCACATGATATCGGGATTTCCCTCTCTCCTGTTTTCTTTCTTTCTTTTTTAAAACATATTTTTACTGATTTCAGAGAGAAAGGGAGGGAGAAAAGGAGTGAGGGAAGGAGGGAGGAGAGAGAGAGAAAGAGCGAATCATTGATTGGTTGCCTCCTGCATGTCCCCTACTGGGGATCAAGTCCACAACTCCAGGCATGTGTCCTGACCAGGAATCAAATCAGACCTCTTGTTTCATAGGTTGATGCTCAACCACTGAGCCATGCCAGCTAGACTCTTCTATTTTCTTAAAAGCCTTCTTTCTCTCTTTCCTGATGGGATATCTCTCTGTCCTTCCTTATCCACACCCCTGGATCTTTTCTTTCCTTTTTTGACACTTTCCTTTCCATCCAAGACATTTCTTTACTCTTCCTCTTCCCAATTTTATTTCTTCAGAATGATCTCAGGGAGGTGAGGGAAGAGCTCAAGGAAAAGATGGAGGAGATAAAACAGGTAACAGGATGGGACTTTCCAGAACTTGAAGATGAAGGGTAGCTTCCAGGAAAGAGCAGTGCCTGACTGAACAGTGCGGGAAATCCCGAGTTGCATGGAGAAAGCACTCCAATGAACCCAGCCCAAATCCCCTAGAGCATTTCTGTGTCGGGCAGCTTAGGATATCTACTAGTATTTGATGCTTCAACTCAATGATTGAGTGATAAGGACTCCTAAGGTGTCTTAAGGATAAGGTTGGGGAGATATGACTTTAGTGACAGAGAGGGGCTGATTGGAATTTGGGGTGGTCAGGGACCAGTTCTTACTCACCTCCCCTGAGCAAGCTTCGGAGCAAGACCTCTCCTCTTATTTCCGTGATGGGCCCACCGAGAGCAACCTTACAGAGAAGGGGAATGCTCATGCGAGAAGGTGTCACTGAAGCTGTGGTCTGAGCTCCACACGGAAGCCTGGCAATGGCCAGATCTAAGTTGTGCCAAGGCCGGTGGTGGTGCTGACTAGATACTAGCTGCACCCTAGTCCCTTCCCCGACCCCTTGAGAAGAAAGTGGCTTTAATGGGCCATGATTAGTTCATTCCGTCATCCAGCTCACTCCAGCAGAGCAGCTGCCGCCCTTTGCTTAAAACGACTCCACAGTCGGTAATAAAGGCTCTGCGCCTTTCTTCCCTGTTAGATAAAATGTGTAATGGACAAGGATTTCGACAAACTCCAGGAATTTGTGGAGATTATGAAGGTAAGCATTCACAGGGCCAGTACCATCCTAGGATTTGTGGGAGGCGATACCAGGCCCTGCTTCAAATTCTAGTGTAAGGAAGAGTTTACAGGTGAGTAACAAGCTAAATGATAACTGTATGTCACTTTATTAAGAGTTTAGAGATGTGAGTAATGAAGGTAGGCTGGAGTAATCAGAAAAGTCCCTACAGAAAAAGTGAGTCTTCCAGTAAGCCCCAAAGGCTGCACTGAAGGCTTAATGCACGTCTAACCAGGAGCTTAGTAAGATTATATTGAACTCAACAGTCACCAAGAGGATCATCGTGGTTCTCAGATGTTGGTGTGTTGCAGAATCACCAGCACAAGTAAACACAGCAGAGCCCGAGTCCTATTTCGATGGGACCTGCAACTACCCCTACTGGATATTAAAATTCATAATAAAGCCATAATAATCAAAGGTGGAACAGCCCCAGGATAGCCAGCACAGAGAACCCCATAAGAGCCCCTCCGCCTGCGTACAATGAGGATACTTGTGAGGATTCCTAAAATTCATATACCCAGGCCTAGGCCCAGATTAACAGGCTGGGGCACAGTTGTGATTCTCGCCTCTGATGAGAATCTGGTCCTCAGCACTTCTGCAGTAGCTACTCACTTAGCTGCACTCATCTGAACTGTGGCTCTGGCCTGCCCGCTCATACCCAGGCCATACCCCATAACAATTGCATCAGAACTTCTTGGGGTGAGGTTTAATAGTTTTTAAAGCTCCCCATGTGATTCTGTTGTACACTCAAATTTGGGAACCTTCCTCCCAGCTCTATAAAATTTAAAATACAATGAAGATTGTTTTAAAGGTCAGCGAGAAGGAATGGATTATGTAATATTAACATTGCTTGACTAAATGAAGAAAAGACTTAATTCATTTAACTCTGTAAAATGAAATAGTCTACAACATGAATTTAAATATTAAAAAACAATAAGTAGAAAATGTGTATAAGTATTTAACCAGATGTTCTAAGCATAAATGCAATGGAATAAGTCACAAAAGAAATATTGATATATTTAACAATATTAAAAAATTTGAAATTATCACAGAAAAGCACCATAAACAATTAAAAAGCAAACAGTTTTGGAGAAACAATTGTTTTTTTCACAGATATGATAGACAGAGACAACAGGTTTTTTATCTGCAACATACAAAGTTTACACAAATCAATAAGAACCAAATAAAAAAATGGGAAAAGGGCAGGAATAGATAGTTCACAGAAGGGAATGTAACTAAAAAGCAATAAACATTAAAAGAGTTTACCTCATGGGTAATCAAATTAATGCAGATGAAAACATGATTAGATTATCACATTCAAACAAGCAAAGTTTTAATTTATGATAATTATAGAATAAGGTAGGAATGCTTTTGTACTGCTGCTCAGAGTTCAAGCTTGAACAAAACTGAAAAGGAATTAGACTATAGGTATCAAAAAGCATTTAAACCCCTTGACTTATCAGTTCCACAATTTTAACAGTAGAAAAATAGACAAATAAATTATGGTATAATCATATATGGAAAATTAGGAATATTAAAGACAGTGCTTAGGAAGAATGTTGTAATGAGAAGTAAAATAAGCAAGATACAAGGCATGTGTACAGGCTGATCTCAACTAAATGGGAAAAAATAGGTAAATGAACATTTATTAAAAAGACCGGAAAGAAATATACCAAAAGGGCTATTGTTATTTCTAAATGATGACAATTTTTTCTTTTGTATTCCTCTGTGTTATCTAGATTTTCCGCAAAGGGCATGTGTTATTTCTGTGGTAAAATGCAAGCACAGTGAGTGTTTTGTTAGTGGGTAGGACTGGGCATGAAAGGCACACAAAGGAGGCTATTTCGGGCGTGGGCAC